>OX155968.1:27948006-28088006 GCA_944548615.1 Micropterix aruncella
CAATCATTGTGCACTTGTTCTTTTTATGATTGGTGTAGTAGTTTCATAGTTATAGTACTTTAAGTCGAGCGCCGTCGATGTCGCCGAAAATCCTGCAAAAGAGACAGATGCATCCATGAAAATACCTATTTACTCCAAGGGTTAATACACATTAATACATATATAAATATATATTAATTTTTATCATGTTTTAAAATAAAATAATAGGTTATTGACAATTTTCATGACATTTTCTTACGAATTTTTAATTAGGTAATTAAGATATTTCTGTTACATTATGTATGATTTTGTTTATTTATATAAATATAATATTATAGATTTCTTAGGATAATTAAAATAAATTGTCTACCTTGGAACAGGCGGCAGCCTAATTAGGTTAAGACTTTTGTATACTGAATCTACTCACAATTTGAAATCAATAAATAATTTGTAATTTGTAATCCATAGTACGATATGCCCTAGATCAGTGTTTCCTAGTTAGTGGTACGCGTACCCCTGGGGGTACGCGAAGTTGCATCGAGGGGTATGCGTGGGAATCTCTTGACTAAAATAAATTAATCAGTAAAAAACCATTACGCAAACAACAATTGCTGACATGTTTTGCACGACGTACCTTTGCGAAAGCGGATTTTCGTCCATGGAAAGAAGAACCTACACATTTGTCACATTTAACCAATTTTCACCTTCATTAGAACTGTATTTTGATGGTAATAACTGTTTTAAAAAAACTAATTTCATTTTTATTTGGCATTCCTGCAAAAAGAGGTATGCGAGTTTGAGGTCCTTCTTCAAGTGGTATGCAGGAAAAACTAATTGGGAACCATTGTCCTAGATCCAGGGATCTCAACCTTTTTGAGGTCAAAAGCCGACAATACTTTGATTTTGGTTCGGCGGGCCGCAACACAAATAAAATATTCCAATATAAACTTAAGTAATTGAAGAACGATAATCGAAGTTATTTATTGTACAAAATTACAATCAAAACAATTTTTAATAAAATTCAATCAATGATATGTTTGACATTGTTAAGTTTAACTATTTTATCAATATCTGCCCCTATAGTGGTCGTTGCAATTCTCAAACTGGTCTCAAGGTTACAAGTTGCAACGTGTTTTATATTCAACTCTCATTAACGCACTGAGCGAGCGAACGAAACGAGTGTGTCCGTCGCAACCCGCCGCACTAGTAAAACTGCGGGCGGGCGCGGGCGCGAGTGGGCCGCCAAGAACGCCACCGCGGGCCGCGGGTTGAAAACCCATGCCCTAGATGCTAGACGCATTAGTGAGCATATTTTTTTTCAAGCACATGAATTTGGCACCCCTTTAAGTGCCGCTAAAGGCAGGAACCCCAGTTTGCCCCCTTTCCTTCACTAGTTCCAGGGCTGACTATACTGCAAGTTTCTTCTGTGAGTGTCTAAATATGCTATTCTAATAATGCATATCTGTCGTAGAAATATCTGACATTTTATTGCAGTAGGTAGGTATTATATAATTCCTAATTGAAAAGAAGCAAAATATTACTAAAAAAAGTTTATTTATATCATTGTAATTTTAAAAAATCTTTATTACCTACGTGGGTGTATCAAATATAAGCTAGAATTTTGCTTTAGTGCGCGTGTTAATATTGAAGGGAAAGCACAGCTGCTTCAAGAAATGATGGGGATGTCAGGAGTGGGGAGAGCGATCAGGGGGGGGGGGTCAAAAATATTCTTTTTCCATGGGTTTCTATCTCGCCTTGTCTAGAATGCTTTAATTTTAAAGAAAATAGACCAAGTACTCAGGATGTATAAAGTTCCGGACGAAAATATTCTTCTTCTTCCGTGGGCTCTTATCCCGCGTTATCTAGAGTGCTTTATTAGATACCGAAGTACTTAGGATGCAAAAGGGGTTTTGGGTGGAGTGGTGTTTGGAATGGAGTTTTGGGGGTGCTTGAAGGGCAGGTGGTTTTTGTTTGGTGGGGGGGGGGGGTTTAGGGGGGTAGGGTTGGGAGGGGTTGGGGGTTTGATGGGGAGGTGGGGTTTGTTTGGCAATAGAGGGGGTGGGTAGCGTTGGGGTAAGGGTTGGGTGGATGGAGGAGGGGAGTTGGGGGAGGGTTTGAAGGGGGAGAGTTGGGTGGGGGAGTTGGGGGGGGGGGTTTGTTAGGGAAGTTGAGGGGGGTTTGGTAGATAAATGCACACACAGATATGTGTTGGTGTTCATGGTGTAGATAGTCTGCAACCCAGGAACATCATACGATGCAGTCAGGATCTTATATGTCTCGATTAAGTCACCCCGTGCCCTGTGTTGCTCAAGAGTGGTTAAACCGAGAGCCGACAATCTTCTCTCGTATGTTAAATGCTTCAAGTTAAAAGGCAATTTAGTCGCTCTTTGCTGGACCTTCTCTAGAAGATTGATATCCTTCCAAAAGTATAGGTTCCAGATTTGATAGTGTTTCAAAATGGGTCTTACAAATCACTTGTAAATTTTCAGCATCAGTTCCTCTGTGATATGGTGAAAAGCTTTCTGAATGAGGAACAATAGAGAGTTTGCTTTCTTTACGTCTTTTACGTCTTCGGTGACTATTACGCCAAGATCCCTTTGTAATTTCACAGCACAAAGACAGGTGTTTTCCATAAAGTATGGCTGCTTAGTGTTGTTTTTACCGAGATGAAGAACAACACATATTTCAGTATTAAGAGTTAGGAGCCATTCCGATGGCCAAGCGCTGAGTTTACTGAGGTCATTTTGTATACTTCAGCTACGGAGTATTGGATTTGCATATATCTTCGTATCGTCTGCGTAAAGACTCATGCTTGATGATATACTAGCTCGCTTTATAGTTACTAAGTATAAGTTACTTAATAGTTTTTTTTTATCAGGTGGAAGCTTATGATGGTCTACCACAGCTGCTTTGCAATAAATGCCGCGGTTTCGTGACGAAGGTGCACACCATAAGATGCGATTACCAAAAGAAACAGAAGGACCTGGTGTCGAGGACTAAAGGCCTCCACGCTCCGGAAAATATCCAAAAACCTTTAGAGGGAAAGAAGGAGAACAGTATGGTTTTGCAGGTGAGTGGAGCTGCAATTTATAGGCCTAAATCAGTGGCTCTTTACCTTTTTCATGTCCAGCACTTGGCAACACTGCCCCAGGTACCGCGTTCAAATATGTACAACCACTGCAATGGCCGATCGACTTTTTGCAGTGGTTGACAGTTTTGTACTTAGCTGTTTTTACTGGCTTCCATATATTTATATATGTAAAGATGGATGTTGGTATATCTCTCAGACTGTTTGTCCGAGCTTAATAGACTCCGACACCGTTTGACCTATCACCGTGAAAGTTGGCACATATATGTATTTTTTCATGGAGAAGGTTTTTACGATATCCGCTTTGTTGTAACTTACCACTAGATGGCGCTGCAATACATCAACTTCTATACCGATCAACCGTTTGCCATGAAAGTTGGTATTATTTGTTGTTTGGGGCTTTTCTAAGGTCTTTATGAGACTTATAACACTGCGACCATTGCTGATCTATTGTGCTCGCCACTTGCTATAGTTCTGCGCTAAGCCTCGTGTCATTTAAGAACCGCAACAGGCTTTTGGCGCTTGATTGTTTTACCTCCTCAGGTTGGAGGTAATGACCACCTAAGTGGGTGTATCTTTTACGCATCAGCGGGCCACACTCGCACATGAGGTGCAAGGGAGTTTCCTCTGCCTTTTGGTAGAACCTGCACATTTTCGTGTCCCGGAACATGAGATTGTACATGTGTTTGTTCAGGCCACAATGCCCTGTGAGCACCTTCACCAGTATGCGTAGATTGTTCCTATTTAGCGATAAGGCTTCACGGGCAGTCTTACGGTCGTAAGCCTTAATTAGTGCTTTGGAATGATTCAAAACTGGCGTGTTGTTTTAGTGGTTGACGGATTGTTCTAAACATATTTTTTTGAGCATTAGGTTTGCAAGGCTTTTTGGTACGCTACAGCAAGGTTCAGGGCCGTATAACGTTCCCTTTGCTCCTGTCTTAGCAAGTTTGTCGGCTTTTTCATTTTCCTATGAAAATTGGTATACTTAGACATTTGATCCGCATAATATTTTTGATGACAGATGACGCTACAGCACATACACTTTTATACCACTCATAGGCATTACAGCTTGGATATAACAGGGCCACACCGGGTAATACCTTTATTATCATATGGGTAAAGCTAAAAATTTTGACATTATTTTTTGTTTTTTCGTCTGACGTCATAAAAAGAAATATATCACTATTCTATTAAGTGTATACGTTAATTCAACAATAATCATTGCATTTTAATGATAAAATTTAAAAGTCATGATGAAAAAATATATATTTTCACACAAAAAATAATGTCCATTTTTGAACACCCAGCGGTGTTTGTAGTGCTAGTGAAATTTAACACGTGTCTATGCTTATTGATTTGGTTCATATTATGAGGTGAGGTTACTGGAATGTCGATTTTATAATATAAACCATAAATATCAATAATAGAACTAGGGTTTTTTGTTTTATTTGCCTTTTATATTACGTAACATACTATTTTGCAAGCGGTAACAAAGGTAACGCAAAAGTAACGTAAAAAGTTACTATCTATAGCTTTCCTATAACTTTATGTTAAAACGATAAGGAATTATGAGCCGTGGTAAGATTTGTATGATACTTAAGTGTTTAAATATTGATATTACATTATAACGTACGATTAGTAATCCAATCGCGTTATACCGAAAGAAACAAGAGCGCCATCGCGTTTATTTAAAACGCGAAAAAGAAAAAATACCATAGGTTAGGTTATGATCGAAAATAAAAAAAAACAACCCCAGGGTCGGGGAAAGAATTTACTTTGTCACTAAATTTGGCAAGACAGAGAATAAATAAAACTACAATGTAAAGTTATAAAAACAAGATCCTTTTATTTTGCAGGTAGTTCCTCCTATCTCCTCTCCATACATGTGGTAGACTTCAGAAATGTGAATTGATAAGTTTTTCCGTTCAAACGGACATCCAGGCGAGAAAAATATCAAGGCGCGGTGGGCCGATTTATTGTAGAAATTAAATTGGAAAGTAAAAAAAGGCGGCACAGCCAAAAACCCGCGAGAAATGAGACTTGTTCACATAACTTTAAATAAAACGAGGCACCTCTGGTGCACACCCTCGCGCCATCTTGGACAATATCATGTCCCTCAATGAAGTGTGACTAGATTGGACAGACTGGACTGCCTGCAGTTATACCAACTTTAGGAGATTTAAAAAAAAAACTCATAGCTACTCATGTTCGCTAAAATAGCAATATTTTAGGTAATATTTATTACATTTATTAAAATTGTTTTTGAACTCGATTTTTTAAGTAAATCCCTTGTTTTTTTGTCATGGCAAGAACACCAGAAGGGTCATTTTTTATTGGGCTGTGCAATACGGCTATCATTATTATGACAGATCCAACTGTCAAAGCTTTTAGCAATTTTATATGGTTTTGGAAATTGTTTTGAGATTGTGACCCATGATTCCGAAACAACTCGAAAACTGAGTAAGACCAATATGACAAAACACGAGAAATACAAGCGAAACATGTTGCAATGCGTGCAACATGTTTTTTGAAACAGAACATGTCACGCAAATTTGGATTTTTGTTACAGCCTCTCCCCCAAAAAGAAATCGGCAGGACACTAACGATTTCCTCGAGTCGTCCCAATTCGCACGTGACTAATAGAGCACTAACAAAAATCTCAACTGATAACAAAAAAAAACACGTGAACTATCTAATACTCATCAAATGGTAAACCATAAAAAAATAAAAGAAAATAAAGAACAAAATACTCCTACTTCTCCTCGTTAACTAAAGAAAAATATCCATTCGGCAGGGTACTGCAGAGGTCAACTGCTAATATAAATCACTCTACCTAAACGTCGAGAGTTACAACAAACACCAAACAACTCCAAATAACTTACCAACCCCAAAGGGCTACCAGGTCAGCCTGATAAACATAAAAAAAACGGACAAAAGTCCTAGTGGCCTTATAACAGGACCGCACAACTTGTCGAAGGAAAACCTGACGACCTCCAAACCATAAAGCAAAACTAAGTAAACTTATGGTGGACACCAAAAAAAAAACAAACATATTAGCAAAATTGTTGTGACTCGACAGTAGCCAATGCCTAGTAGGAAAATGTTGAATGTCAAGTATTACCTTTCATACCGAGCTCTAGCATACTTCCCTTTCATACGACATTCAAACCCCTGTAGTGCTAGACAGGTTTGCTAGCACGACGGACACAGACAAAATGATATCAGTAATGGTAACCACCCGGTACCACACCTTTATACATGACAATTATTAAGAGAATGAAATCGAAGACATTCGACTAAGATGAAACATTTTTTATACGTATGTTAACGAGGAAACAACCAAGAAAAAAAACAACATCAAACGGAGTCCTTGGGATTTAGTTTAAAATCCTTGATATGCCATGTGCCTATATTCTTGCCTTCTGCATTAAGCAGTTCATACACCAAAGGAGAGTGTTTCTTCACTATCTGACATTTTTCATACCGCGGGGCAAACTTTGAAATGAAGTAATTTCCCGCATTGCTCAGAAAATAAGTTTTTTTATAAACCGTCTCCCCAACGGAAAATTCAGCCGGGAGGTGTTTGCGGTCATAATATACCTTATTGTGAGCATGCGATTGAAGTAATTTCTTCCGCACGGTATGGAAAACGCCAGGAAGTTCACTCAAATCCTGAGCGTAGGACATTCTGCTGCCGAATATGACTTCGGCTTGGGATTCCGGGGATTGCGTATAAAAAGAACCATCTAAAATCGGTTCTCGACCATGGACAAGGAAAAAAGGGCTGAAACCCGTGGCTTCCGAAACAGCCGAATTGATCGCCATCTGAATGGCAGAAAGGTGGAGGTCCCAAGAGCGATGGTCGTCCTTAACTGACAACGCCAACGCCGTGACAACCCCACGATTCTGCCTCTCAGTTGGATTGACCTGAGGGCAATATTTCGGGTTCAAGTATACCTTGGGAATTCGGTACTTGGTCATTAGACCAGTGAACTCCTTGCCAATAAATTGTTTCCCATTGTCCGAAATGACATACTGCGGAACACCAAATTGCAAAAAGACCTTATGCTCCATAATGTGGCTAACGATTTTACTAGTAGCACGTTTTAAAGGGAATAATAAGCAATATTTGCTAAAACAACACGTGACTACTAGAATATGTATATTTCGATCTCTCGTCATCGGGTAGGGACCCAAAAGATCGACGGAGATCATCTGAAAGGGAAAGGCACACGACTTTGGATTACCCAAATGACCCAACGGAGACACGTTCGGATGTTTGTATTGCTGACACGTATCGCACTTAGAGACGAATTTAACCACGTCTCCATGTAAATTTGGCCAAAAATAGCGCAAACAAAGACGACGATGGGTTTTAAAGACCCCAAAATGAATTGCCAAATCAGAAGCATGATTTTCTTGTATTAGCTTTTCTCGGAAAGGTAATGGCACAACCAACTTCCAGTCGTAACAACTGGTAAGTTGGTACTTGCTCCTCGAGTAACGATACAACTCACTGCCTTTGATCTGGTAATTGGGATACGCGGCAGGATTGCCGGATACCGCATTAACCAAATCGTTGTACCAGGGATCGGCGACAACCGAGACAGCCGCTACAGGAAGTAGGCGAGATAACGCGTCTGGGACGACATTTTCGACACCCTTCTTGTGGATGATCTCAAAATCAAAAGCCGATAAACGGATTCCCCACCTAGCCAAGCGTCCCGTTGGGTTTTTAAGCGATAAAAACCAACGCAAACTGGCATGATCAGTGTAGATTTTGACCTTGGGACCGCCCTCAAAGTAGCCTCGAAAATGCTCGACAGCATGGATCACGCTTAGGGCTTCACGTTCAGTAGCAGAGTAACGAGTCTCAGCAGGTAGGAGAGTCCTACTCGTGAAAGCGATTGGATGTTCTACGCCATCCTCTGTCTGGGTAAGTACACCACCTAAACCGTACAACGATGCGTCACAATGTAAAGCAAATGGCTTTGAATAGTCAGGACAAGCTAAGATCGGACTTGAAATTAAGGCGGATTTCAATTTTTGAAAGGCCTCTTCCGCCTCCGGTGTCCATGTAAACGCGGGAGCACCTTTGCGGGTACTAGTCAACCGGGAAAGAGGTGCAGCAATACTGGAAAAATTACGAATGAAACGCCGGTACCAACCGGCCATTCCAAGGAAACTCTTAACCATTTTAGGTGAATTAGGAGTGGGAAAGTCTAGGATACATTTTACCTTTTCGGGATCTGTATGTAGGCCATGGGAATCTACAACATACCCCAGGTACTTTAATTCTTGCCGGAAAAACTGGCATTTTTTAAAATTTATGGAGAGATTCGCATAAATGAGACGATCTAGGACTCTGTTTAAGAGAGAAATATGTTCCTCAAAGGTCGACGAGACAATTACAATGTCGTCTAAGTAGCAAAACACCTTATTATCAAACGAAGGGTCAAACAATTGGTCAGCCAAGCGTTGCATGCACGAAGGCGAGTTGCGAACGCCGAACGGACACGATGTAAACGAGTAAAAACCTCGACCAGGAACCGTAAAACTACACTTCTCTTGTGATTCAGGATCCAAGGGAATTTGCCAAAAGGCAGCCGATAAGTCGATGGAAGATAAATAGTTAGCGTCTCGCAAACTGTCCAGGATGGTAGTTATTCTCGGGAGAGGATACGCATCCGGCTTCGTAATAGAATTGAGCTTCCTACTATCAAGACAGAACCGCAAAGTCCCATCCGACTTGGGAACAAAAATAGTTGGATTATTCCAAGCCCCCTTGCTAGGTTTCACAACGCCTAACTCGAGCATACGATCCACTTCTTCGTTTAATAGTTGTAGACGAGCGGGAGACAAAGGGTAATACCGCTGCTTCACTGGTGGATGATCACCAGTGTCGATGACCTGAGTTATTAAATTTGTCCGACCTAAACCTTTGACTTCCGTAGAAATTTTCTCAAAACTTTTAATCATCTTGTTGGCTAACGACTGTTGATTCTCCGTCAGGGAAGCGAAAGGATGCAAGGCCCTCACTTCGTTGACGGAGTGCCAACTGACCTCACTAGACTCTAAACGAACATATTTTAGAATTTTAGGTACCAAATCAAATTCTCGGACAAAATCCATACCTAAAATCAGAGAAGTTCCTATATCCGGAGCTACCACAGCTCGGATCACCTGACAGCGATTATTGAATTTAAAGGGCAAAGAAATATAGCCAATCGTCCGTACTGTACTTGAATTAGCTGTGCTGAGCGTCAAAGAAGGCGCTTTATGAAGAGTATAACCGATATCAATTAAATACTTATGTGAATCGGCACCCAAAATTGTCAAGCTCGAACCCGTGTCGAGTAGACCACACACAGCTATGTCGCCTAACGAAACATCTAGAAACGGACGACGGTTATCCTTCTCGTTTTTAAATAACAACGAGACCGAATCAACAAATGACCTTATTCGGTCTCGTTGGGGCAAGTTTTTTGAAACATTCTGATAAGGTTGAACCGGTTTTCTTTCCTTTGAACAAGCCGGGCAAGTAGACACAGTAAAATTAAACTTACCACAACGGTAACAATATTTAGAGTGCCCGTGGTGAGTACCACCACGAGCACCACGCGAAGCTCCAGGGCCTCCGCGAGGACCGCCGACGTCAGTCGTGTTGCCTCGGGAGAAACCACTTCTATTTGAACCACCCCGAGGGTGACTTACATCCCGGGGTTGGTTATTGGAATTATTTAAATCTACGGCAGAAACCGCGCAATTTTGGAACTGCTGAACAAATGAAGAATCCCTATCAGCAATGTCAACGGTGGAGTGATCGATAGCGTGTACAGTCTTGGACGACGACGCTTTGGATTTATTGAAAACCTGTAGGTTTTGATTATACTCGTCGATTGACAACTGAGCGTTTTCCAAACGCTTACCTAGGTGTAGAAGCTCATCAATGGAGTGGATTGTCACTAACGCGAACTGTTGTTGCAGGTACGGCCTCAAATTAGAGCAAATTATCTCCAGCTGTTCGGCCTCTGGATGTGGCCGAGACAATTTCTGGAAATAGCTCAACACTGTTGTGACAAAAATGTGGAGCGGCTCATCCGGCCTCTGAAACCTGGCACGTACCTGCCTCAACAAGTCGCGGTCGAAGTTCGCACTTCCAAAATTATTCCGCAATTCACTTGCGAGCTGAGACCAGCTCTCAATATGTGAAACCCGGGTGCGATACCATACGAGCGCATGATTTGTGAAAAGCTCACAGGCAGATTTTAATAAACGCGCGTCAGAAATGTTTCGCGCCAACCTATTCTCTTCAAGTCGTTCCAAAAATTCAACGACACAAGTCTTCCCGTCGTACACGAAACCTAAGCACAAAGGCTTCAGAACTCGCTCAAACGACACGTCAAAATCTCTGCTAACCGGAACCTCCATATTTTATTTTTTATTTTTTTTTAAACCTCCACCACAAAAATATAAAACCCAAAAGAAAAACTAGAAAATCCCAATAAAAAAATATTATTCTAAAAAATTAAAGTAATGGAACAAGCTCACTCAGTTTTTCCCTGTGCCACCCTTTTCCTCCCAATTTCGGCAACCGATAAAACGCCCACCTGGATATCCAATTTGAACCTGAAAATATTATAAAAATTAGTCAATAAACGTTTAAGAAACGGCAAGAGAATAGTATAAGATACGGCGAACTTATCGTTCATTCGCGGCGAACCGCAGAAAAATACAAACCGCTTATTACACAAAATATTAATCTATACAATGTTTCTCGCCGGATTTAATGAAAATTACAGTATATTACTTAAAATATTGCGGCGAACTTAACATTCGTTCGCGGCGAACCGCAGAAATAGTTAATAAGGCAAAAACGCGAAATTATTTGCAAAATCCGTAACATCTGTCAAAAAAAATACCGCAATTTGAAAAAAATACCACAATGTGGCTACAGTAATAATTCTCATACAAAACTGAGAAAAATAACACAAAAATACCAATATCTGAAAAAGACTACCACTTATCACCGCAAAAACGTGTATTTTAAAATTGCGAAGAGATATTTCCACCTGCCAAAATTTAGTTTATAGGCCCAGCTTTGGGCAGCCAATTTATAACGTACGATTAGTAATCCAATCGCGTTATACCGAAAGAAACAAGAGCGCCATCGCGTTTATTTAAAACGCGAAAAAGAAAAAATACCATAGGTTAGGTTATGATCGAAAATAAAAAAAAACAACCCCAGGGTCGGGGAAAGAATTTACTTTGTCACTAAATTTGGCAAGACAGAGAATAAACCTTCGCAATTTTAAAATGAAACTACAATGTAAAGTTATAAAAACAAGATCCTTTTATTTTGCAGGTAGTTCCTCCTATCTCCTCTCCATACATGTGGTAGACTTCAGAAATGTGAATTGATAAGTTTTTCCGTTCAAACGGACATCCAGGCGAGAAAAATATCAAGGCCAGTGGGCCGATTTATTGTAGAAATTAAATTGGAAAGTAAAAAAAGGCGGCATAGCCAAAAACCCGCGAGAAATGAGACTTGTTCACATAACTTTAAATAAAACGAGGCACCTCTGGTGCACACCCTCGCGCCATCTTGGACAATATCATGTCCCTCAATTAAGTGTGACTAGATTGGACAGACTGGACTGCCTGCAGTTATACCAACTTTAGGAGATTTAAAAAAAAAACTCATAGCTACTCATGTTCGCTAAAATAGCAATATTTTAGGTAATATTTATTACATTTATTAAAATTGTTTTTGAACTCGATTTTTTAAGTAAATCCCTTGTTTTTTTGTCATGGCAAGAACACCAGAAGGGTCATTTTTTATTGGGCTGTGCAATACGGCTATCATTATTATGACAGATCCAACTGTCAAAGTTTTTAGCAATTTTATATGGTTTTGGAAATTGTTTTGAGATTGTGACCCATGATTCCGAAACAACTCGAAAACTGAGTAAGACCAATATGACAAAACACGAGAAATACAAGCGAAACATGTTGCAATGCGTGCAACATGTTTTTTGAAACAGAACATGTCACGCAAATTTGGATTTTTGTTACAACATGAAGAAACAGATAAATATACACAAATGTAAACGTTTAACAATGTTTTAAACAAATCTGACGCACCCTACTTCTTCAGTGAAAACCACAAAGAAAACGGCAGATGGCTTTAATTTTAACCTTATTTTGACAACGATAGATGGAATAATGGTTGCCAGTGTGAAAAGAATAATCACCACTACATTTCATTAGGAATGTGTATTAAAAAATCAATAACATAAATAGAGTAACGTAAAAGTGCAAAAGCTGAAGACAGGCAAATAAAACAAAAAAACCCTATTTCTATTATTGATATTTATGGTCTCTATTATAAAATCGACAGCCCAGTAACCTCACCTCATAATACGAATCAAATCAATTAGCGTAGACAAGTATTGAATTTCACTAGGACTACAAACACAGATGGGTGTCAAAAATGGAAATTATTTTTTGTATGAAAATATATTTTTTCATCATGACTTAATTTTTATCATTAAAATAATAAATACAAACGGAGCTGCCATGGAATTCACCGACCGGAGTCGGGCCCATCATAATACTATTTTTTACACTTCTGGGGGGTGAGCAGTGGATTCCGGACTTACGAACCGGCTGTGGTAGGTTTAGGACAGCTGTCTTGCCACATGTGAGCGTTCACCTTGCCACCCATTCACTCCCCCTTCGAAGCCATAGAATTTGAGATGCGCAAATCGCAGTTTTAGATAATTTTTCTAAGAAAGAGTTGATTATTTTTCTGGAAAGGCCAAGATCTTTAAAGAGGTGAAATAGAGATTTAGCTGGCAGGCCACGAGCGCCAACTTCCACCGCGTGAAGGTGAACAGTGAAGCCGTTCCGGGTTACGGCATTTGCAAGATCATGGTATTTATTTAATTTGTACTCGTGGTCTTTTGGGATATTTGATTCCCATGGAACAGTTAATTCTACAATAAGAGCCACCTTCCGAGATAGAGAGTAAAGAGTTATATCTGGACGGAGGGCTGTGCATCCGAGACTTTCAGGGAATTTATACTGCTTAGAGACCGAATCAACCTCCAGAGTCCAATCTGTAGCTTTCTCGATTATTGAGAAAGGTTTTGTAGTTAAATGTTTTTTGCCTTTAGAGCCATCCCGCACAAACTGTATTGGGGGTTTGGAGGATACTGTCAAACCCTTGTTGGCACGAGCCACTGAGAGACTAATTACCTCGCGAATAACAGCGAGAACTTTGTCATGGCGGTAAGTGTACCGTCCTTGATCTAAGGCCACCTTGCAGCCAGCTAGAATGTGTCTAGCTGTGCAAGGGGTATTGCTACAGAGGGGACAAGAACTATCCTCGGCAAAGCTCCAACGAGCGAGGTTACTGGGGTCTGGAAGTGTATGCTGAAAGGCATTCAAATAAAATTTCAGCATCTCTGGCGTCCAGTCATAGAGCATTACCTTCCAGTGCATTGGAGGCGGAATGCAAAAGTCACCAATTGTTGTCCAGTCATTCTGGCATTGAAGGCCAATAGCATGAGCCATACTCTTGCTGTCGTAATCTCCCCGCAAAAGAGACTTCTTCAAGTCCACGTCGCTCGTGGTTGTACTGCCATACCCCAGACCAGTGCCATTCTGGCTGATTCCAGTAAGGAACCTTTTGTGGAAGTCTACGCGGGCTTGTAGTTCATTTGAATCACTACAGCCACTTATTACGTGCTTCGATATTGCCGGATCTTTGGAATTGCACAGAATCGAATTTTTGGTTATTCTGGAGTTGGCGTAGAGCAGAGAGGGCAGTTTAAGCGCTAGCCCAAAATTTTGTTTGGACCTGAAGAGAGTCGAGGGGTCAGCTGGTTTGGCTAAGGACAGCCAGGATTTTAAACTAGCTGTCACCAGTGCATCTAGACGGGACAGTTGGGTTTTGGTAAAATCGTAAATAAGAAAGGGCCATGACAAATGTGACGTTAGATAATTGTCATAGATCCAGGCCTTACGAGGGCCAGAAATTAGCAAGGCATCTATTTTCGCCAGGCAACTTTTGAAATGCTCTATAACATGATCGCCCGAGACGTCTTTTCCCTGATGGGTGATTTTTCTGCCGAGGAATTTGAAATGATTGTTTGGGTCTATAAGGGAGATATTAGAGCCCTTATAGACCAATTTGGGGTCATAGGATGTAAATTTTGTGCCCATGCGGGCGAGTCCAAGGCAAAAACATTTGGAGGGCTTCACTTTTATACAGCCTGACCAGTCGCAGAAAAGCTCCACTTTCTGTAATAGCAGGGAAAGCTGCTTGGGGCTTCTGGTGATGAAAGTTAGGTCGTCGGCAAAAGCGAGGCACGACGAGGTGTATTGGCCGTCTGTTTTAAAACGGTAGCCCCACTTCCTGTCAAACTGGCTCAGGCTTTCCAGAAGTATATTAAAAACTATATTAAAAATCGTCGGGGAGAGGCAACAGCCCTGAAATAGTCCAATTGAATATGGTATAGAGCGGGTAGTCCATTCTTGCGTTTTAACATGGAAAGTCAGACAGTTGTAGTAGGAGGCTACAATGTCACGCACGACTGGTGGGAAGTTGTACCAGCGGAGTGCAAAGTGGAGGAGACTGTGTCGGACTGACCCAAAGGCATTCTCTAGGTCGAGCCAGCATACATTGATTTGGCGTTCGTGCTGTCTCGCATCCTTGATGGCAGCAGCCAGGAGAGAGTTGTGCTCGAGGCAGCCCGAGACGCCGCAATGATTACTGTTGAATTAACGTATAAATTTAGCAAGCCAATATATCAATGCCCACGATCAGAAACGAAAACTCAATAGAATAGTGATATATTTCTTTGTATGACGCCAGAGGGGAAAAAAAAGTGTCAAAAATTTTGGCTTTACCCATATAACTAACAATATTAATTATTAGGTAATAAAAGAGAATTCATTAAAGAAAAACCATATTGTTAGTATATACAAGATCGACCAAAAAAAGGTGTGGCGCCATTTTTGCGTGCGATGGCTGGTCTTTTTTAGAAGCTAGCCTTAGGGAGTTGATATACAAAGCGCTGCAGGCCACCCGGGAAACGCTGTGGCCGGGTTGCTGTGATAAAATGTATGGTGCTGGGACAGACGCTCCCCCAGCAACCATACTTTTATCACAGAGACCCGGCCGTGCGCTTCGCGGGGCTTCCCGGGAGCGCGCCCGCAGCGCTTTGTATATCAACTCCCTTATTTTTGGGAATAATAAGGAGTTGTAAAGAATAATCCCCTCCCAAAAATAAGGGAGTTGATAACTCCCTTATTTTTGTTGTAAATCAATGAGATTTTTGAGCTTGCATCCTTTTTACAAGTTGGGCAATTCTGGGGCAGATACTGTTGTTCAGAGCTACATGAATCTCATCAATTGATTCCAGCCGATTTCTGATCTCGTTCTTAATTATGAGCAAAGCGGTAAACCCTTGTTTGGATTGATAAGCTTTGGAGAAGAGCATATTGCAAGGCGAATATCCGATCTGCAGGATATTAAATGCTTTTTTACACCAGAGCTCTCCAAGAGGAACTGGTTTAAACGCATCCTTACAGAGTATATCATTTTGACGATCAATCCGCTCATCCTGGATTTCTTCTGCATCCTCTTCAACGACAATACCAAAAAGATTGCTAGTCAGCCTATGGGTAACATTCGATTCGGTCTGTTTATATTCTAGAAAGTAATATAATCCGTGCCTGCGCTATGGTTTTTTACTTTGTAAATGCGCGTCATCGCACTCGCTCAAGTGGCAGAGCTTGCACACTTCGTTATCTAATGGTTTTATCCTTATGAACCTGAAACTTTGTTTTGCGGTAAGATTTACATAGTTCTTGCGGGGACCCCTGGTGGTCCGTATACCACCAGTTGGGAAACACTGTCCTACAGTTATCGATGTAACAATCAATAGAGACCGCATCTTTCAATATGAGGCATAGACCTAATTGTGACAGACCTAATGCATATTGGAGCAAATGGGCCCTGTTGCAGTTGGCCACTAAGACTCATTTGTTCAGGGTCGGTCAAACTCACGGGTCAACGACCATCCGGCGGCCTCCACGTATGAAGTGCAAGCCCGGATAGGAGTCAATCTTCTGGTGCTCCTGGACTGTTTGCGCACCGTGCGGCGTCAGCCAATCAATTGTGCATTCTGACTGACAGTCTGGGGTGTCTGGAAACAGTACTATCTCCTATAGAGCGGGGGTAGTTGCTTCACCTTACGGCGACTCCTCTTGAAACGACCAATAGGCTACCTGATTCCGGGTAGCAGCTGGATAAAAGGAGCCGTGGTCCGCGCCTTATCACCGCTTCGTAAGGGAGAGGACTGCTCAAGCGAAATCGAACCCGTAACCATTCGGGAGACCGTAGTAATCTGGTTGCAACTGGTAGTAAGGGCGCGAGTGTCAGCCCTCTGGGTGACTAACCAGCCTCGCGGTAAGGCGTTGGTCTCTTACGGGCATGTGGCGGAACTTGATGGTGCACTGTTTGGTCTTAAGTCTTCTGCGCTTACCTCACGGGAGACAGAATGATACAATTCGTTAAAACTTCCTGAGGTGACGGGTTCGCCCAATCTAGTTGACAGCTCTAGTAGACCTAATGCATGGCTGCTCTATAAAGTAGTTAGGATGTTTTTTACATCGATGGCGCCTTATCGATGTTTTGGTACCATCGATATTCCTCCGTTGATATTTCTTATTTATTTATTTATTTATTTAAGAATTAATTACTATAAAACATTGATTAGCTTACAAAAATAACAGGAACCGAATGGCAAAACCTTAACCTTTCGCTTATTTGTTTCTGTCACCCAACTGGGACTAGCCCGTTCTAGGGTTTTGTTTCTGTCACCCAACTGGGACTAGCCCGTTCTAGGGTGGACCGGACTAGGACTCCAATATTACAATCAAGTTTGTTTGATTGCTTGGTTGCTTACAAATGTACAAATGTACAAGTTTTAGTAAAAAGCTAATAACACTAAATGGCCCTAAAATGTGGTCTTCAGAATAAAATTTAAAAAAAATTATTAAAAGATAATATAATAAATAAAATGCAATTCCATTATATAATCGGCAATAAATATAATATAAAATTCGATTAAATAATAAGAAACAGTCATTAATATTTAATATATGTTAAGTAATATAGGATTTAATATAAAAATACCTATTCAAAAAAGTACAATTCATTGTCAAAGTCAAATAATTTTTGGTAGTTAGTTCAATGTTAAAATATACTCAACATACATGTTTAAAAATATGTTAATAATTTGTGCACCAGTTTTATTAGACTATTATTTCTAGCATTTGATGTATGGTTAGTCTGTCATTATTCGATAACCATTTCTATAATTTATTTTTGAATTCCCTAAATGTCAAATTCATTTTTATTTCCATATTGATCAGATTGTAAAATCTCGGCGCAATGAAAGAGTAATGTCTTTGTCCAAATGATGTTTTCCTTCTGGGTATTATTAAGCTATTTTCTAAAACTTGTCTCGTTGGTCGCCGGTTCTGAATTATTCCTAAATTTGAGTTATTTATTTATACTAAATTTATACATTATGTTTTCTTTTGCTCCATGAATAATCATATTTTGTGGATATTTCTTAACACTTCAATCGCTGGGGCGGCACAAAAGCCGAACGGCCTATTGCAGATCTGCACAGATCTGCACGTAGCGGTTTCGGCTGGCCTCCATATATGTTATATAAATATATACTACATGTCTAACAATATTAATTATTAGGCTATAAGAGAGAATTGATATAAAAACGATATTGTTAGTATTTTTATACAAAATCGAACAAAAAAAGGTTGCGATGGTACACAATGAATTTCAGAAATAAATTGATTAAACATTGCCATTTCTTATTTTTAATTTATATAGATGTAATTATTTTTTTTAACACCGTGTTAGATCACTGTGTTCATCTTAATATTTATTTTATCAGAAGAAAATTCATGGGGATTGTCAGCAAAATGAGTCCAACGAAAGATGTTATTTAAAAAAAATATCATGTTTAGATGATCTAAATAACTATATTTGAAAACGATATTTTTCGACCATCAATGTTTCCGTTACGATGTTAGTATCGATGGTAACATCGATGTTTTTCCTTCGATGTCCATCCTATGAAGGAAGCGAGTGTCTTGCGCGGTTACTTTATTATCTTTTTTTTGTATATGTTTTATTTTCTATTAATTTTATTAAAATTGTGTCATTATCAGAACCAAATTATTTATCCAGTATATGCAAAAAAAGCATGTCGTAATAATCACCTAAAGATAGTTATCGTATATTAGTCCCTTGAGTATGATACGACCAAATCTGGTTGTGAAACAATTATCCGTTGAGTATGATACGACCAGATCTGGTTCCGCGCTTTTTTCACTTCTTTGACGTTCTCATATTTATTCATAATTATCTAATTGTTTTACAAAATGATATTTCAATATTCTATATTCGAAATTTCAATGCAATCATTGTGCAGTTGTTCTTTTTATGATTGGTGTAGTAGTTTCGTAGTTATAGTACTTTAAGGTCGATGTCGCCGAAAATCCTGCAAAAGAGACAGATGCATCCATGAAAATATCCATTTACTCCAAGGGTTAGAATTTGTCAGTTGTTGAAAATATATTGACTTAAAATGTATCAAATAGAATATTAATTCGATTTTCTAAGTTCTCACTGTGTTTTTTTATGAAAATGCAAATTTATTGTGAAAAAATGGTTACAAGTAAATCATTCAAAGTATTGCCCATCGCTAGCTACAACTCTTTCCCATCTTTCTGGCAGAGCTCGAATACCGTTACGGTAAAAGTATTCATCTTTTGAGGCTATCAATGAATCAAGCCATTTTTTGATGTCTTTATATAAGCGGAAATGCTGATCAGCCAGACCATGTGCCATCGAACGAAACAAGTAATAATCGGACGGCGCAATATATAGAGAATATGGCGGGTGGCGTTTCCAGGTAGGTTTTAACGGGTTTGGCAATGTGAGGCCGAGCGTTGTCATGCTGTAGAATCACTTTTTCGTGCCTCTGCTCGTATTGTGACCGTTTTTCGCGCAGTGCTCAGCTCAATCGCATCATTTGAAGTCGATACCGTTCCTCAGTGATGGTTTCGTTGGGTTTCAACAGTTCATAATAAATAACACCGACCTGGTACCACCAAATACACAACATAACCTTCGCAGCGTGAATATTTGGCTGAGCCGGCGATGTAAAAGCATGACCAAGCAGTCCCCATGACTTTCTTATCTTTGGGTTCCTGTAATGAATCCATTTTTCATCACCTGTCACGATGATGATGCGATGAAGAAAACCCTTCCTTGTTTCCCGCTGGAGCAGTTGTTCACAGGCGAAAAAACGATGTTCAACGTCCCATGGCTTTAAATTATAAGGAACCCAAGTTCCTTGTTTTTGAATCATTCCCAACGCATGCAATCGCTTGGCGGCTAACTCGTAACGCTGAAGCAAGCTCTTCCTGCGTTTGGCACGGATCCTCATTGAACAATGCCTCCAATTCAGCATCTTCGTAGGATTTTGGCCTTCCTTCATGCGAAATTACCGTCTTTCGAGCGACGGAATTAATCACGGCTCGTTGTTTCCCTTAGTATCTCCGTAAACGTTTTGGAGCTCTCGATACGCTTCAGCTGCCGTATTCTTCGAATGAAAGAAGAAAATCAACTCTTTCCGTAAATGATAATTATTTGACACAAAATTAGACATTTTCACGCAACCAAAAGTATATGATGCCAAAAAAAATCACTAATGTGTCAAAACGGTTTGTTTACCATATGTCTAAGTGTGGTTTATGGTGTTTTGGATATGTCAAAATCGACCAGCACTTACTGCTGGAGCCATCTATTGACAAACAGCGAAAGCTTAGTTAATAGAATCTACCTACAACAGGAGAAAGTAAAGTTGATATGATCACAAATTAGGCAGCTACTAAGTTACAGTGATAACAAAGCGCCAGTGGCATTGACTAAAGTCTGCTTTACATGGTGGATAAATTGAAAATAAAAATTTCAAAAGTATTTCTATATATCTACTTACAATAAATAATTATCAAAAAGTGTTAATTTAGATACTTTATACAAAAATAATCACATAGTACAATAAAAAGTATCTAAACAAATAGAAAAATAAATGTATCTAAATGGTCTGATATGTTATGTTAAACATTGATTTCTACATATTTTACATTGCTGTTAAATTCTTCTTCTCTCGAAACAACATATTATTATGTCTTCTGGAGTCACCTAAAGTTCCTAAGAAAAGTACCGATATATTGGGGTATCAATACTTTTGTGTCAATACTTTTACGAGTATGATACTCTTTTTTTGATACTACTATGTCCCTACGCTCGCCTATCACTCGCAGGATCTGGAATCACCGCTCTACCGCAAATGTCCAGTTCTACCGGATTTGATTCTTAGTGGATTGTCTCCCCGGACGCCTATTGTTGTCTCTTTCGCCTGGGATGGTGACGTTACTGCGGTTGTTATGTACGGCCCGCCAGTCGCCTGCTAGTCTCCGTGAGAAGCGCCCACGCCATTCATTCGCTCCCCTCCAGTTTATAATGTTGATTTGGTGAAATGGTACATGCGTAAGTAGCACCGCTACAATGATTTGAATATTCGTACTAATGGGCTATCTACAAGGCAGACCGTTCTTTTTTTCAGGACTCATTGCCGGACGTAGCAAAGCCCTCGGCTATATCTGCCTCAACACCATCAGGGCACAAGTCCATAAAGGTACATTCCCAATTGAAACTAAGACCTTCCGATACAGCATTAACTGAGGAGAATCGTGAAGCCGAAACGACGGTTTCTGTGCTAGAGTTGCGACCGCCATTTACTCGGTGGTCAAAGAGATACGCCTGCAAATTATGCACTGGGATATTTTTCCGGCTTGCGCATGTCATTGAACATCTGAAGACGCACTCCGCACTTATCGAATTGCAGTTACGATTTAGGATGCGACACTGTTGCGTACCGATGTCTCGCTTTGTTTTTTCCACGCAGAAAAATACCGATCGGTCTATCAGGAAAGAGCGTGGTTTAAAAATGGTAAACGTGTTTGATAATTATTTATTGTACGGCCATCGTCGTTTAAAGGAGACCTTTTCGTTCGATTGTAGCTCTGCCGATATTATCGATCGTCGGAGGAAGAAACGGCAACCGCACAGACAGTACCATTACGAAAATAATAACGGCGATTCAAACGACAGCGTAACGGCCGCTCCGACACCGTTACCCCACAACGAAACTGCTCCAAAAACCGTAACATCCGATGTCACCACCTTGGCGCCATCTTTACAACCATTCAACAAACTCGTCGCCGGGCTTCGAATGATGAGAATTCTTCTAACCGACGATTTAAAGAATCAAATCGGGTCAAACGATGCAAAAACTCTCGCAGTCTACGACTTGAGCTTGACGGAGCACTCTGAAAAGCTTATCATTACGTTGTACGTGTGTTTGAGTCACAGTAACGTGTTTTGTTTCGAGGCAGTAGATGGTCGCGGACGACTCATCATTGATAACGAACCGTGCTTGAATCAGATGAGAATTCTTCAATCATTAGTGCAGCCGTATGTTATTCAAGTAACGAGCGATATGGCCAAGCGAATGTCACCAAATGTCTTTGAAAATACTGTGAGGTTCTTGCAAGCTACAAAATATATTCTCGAGCAGCCTTAAAGTTCGGTGGCAGGGAAGCTGCATAAAACATTCTTCATGGGATCGCTGAAACCAACTCTACTCCCTGCCTGATTAGGAAGGCTTTCCAACATCTGTCTATAGAGGTGTTCTTAAAGATCTACCAGTCATATGTGAGACCTAATCTTGAGAATGGTTATCAGCTCTGGAACCCCTACTACTTCAAATATGTGGATGTCCTGGAAAAGGTGCAGTGAAGGGAAACCAAAATGCCAGTAGGCCTGAAGAACAGGAACTACGAAGATCGCTTGTAATTACTTGGACTGACTTCTCTCATAGTCTAAGAGCCAGCGACAAAAAAGTGCAAGAGTTTTGGAAATCTGATACTTTCAGATCAGACGGTATTTTGGCCATAGAATTCCGGGGTAGTCAGCAGGCCAGATACCGGGAGACCTGACGTTGGCGTGCTAGAAAAGGTTTAATTTTAATTAGTTCCACCAAAGTGTTTTGGAAAAGCTGAAAATTCATCAGTAGCCAGTGGATGCAATAAAGAACTCGAAACATATGGTCAGAATGCTTCATAATCAAACTCGTGGAGTCAGCATCTCCATACTATTATATTGCACCATTGCGACGATTATATTGTGCGGCAGTTGACCGATTCGTCATAGACTGATGCATGACATGTATGGAGATGCTGATGCCACGAGTTCAATTATGAAGCAGTCTGACTATATATTTCGAGTTCTTTATTGCATCCACCGTCTAATGATAAATCTTCAGCTTTTCCGAAACGCTTTGGAGTACTAATTAAAATTACACCTTTTCTAGTAGGCCAGCGCCAGATGTCCCGGAATCTGGCATGCTGACCGTAGCCCGGCATTTTATGGCCAAACTACTGTCTGATCTGAAAGTATCAGCTTTTCCTTAACTTGCACTTTTTTTGCCACTGCCTCACAACTATCAAACAAAGAAGACAAAGATTGAGGCCTGATTGAAGAATATAAAATTCTCACAAATTATTACGATGTAACTGGACTAAAGAATATTTACAAATTCAACATCACAAATCTTCAAGGTCACAACAAAAAATCCTACTGTGCAAAATTGAAATCTAATCCTCTTAACCCCTAGAGCCCCGTTTGGCCGATATCGGCCAAAACACGGTTCAGCGTGACGGCCCCGTTTTAATTTTATTTTAATTTAATTTGTTTTATTTTATTATGTTTTATTCTGTCAATATGTTTTATTTTATTTATGGATACAGTGGTTTGGCAGTAATTAATGTTTTGGTGAGACAGTGTCATAATTCAATTTTTTTACTAATTTTTTACTAACATTTTTTGGGACATCAACTTGTCAATCGGCTGAGGGGTCGAGGCCTGAAGGTTTAAGAATGTTCTGCAGAATAGAGTGGTGGACATTTGGAATAAACTACCATTTGAAGTACTTGGTACAAGCTCTGTCAATCAATTTAAACACAGACTCGATTTGTAAAAAACTTTTTAACATCAGTAAAGCTCCTGTACAGAATAAATAATAATAATAAATTATATATTGATTGGTAGCTAAAGATCCAAGGCATTGATGTGAAAATACATACCTGGTCTTGCTATAAATATTGATACAAGACTTTTAACTACAAAAATAAAACTACTGGTTCAATTTGAATAATTTTTACATAGTTTATTGTGGCAAAAGTAAACTACAAAATATAAAATAAATTACTCAAAATGGCCACCATTTGCCTTAATGCATCACCGAAGTCTATAAGGCCACTTATAGACTTCGGTCATCTATTGCAGTACGGACGATATCTATGGGAAAATGGTCCACAATTGCTACCAACGCCTGCTTCAATGACTCTAGGTTGTGATTTATTATTTATTAGTTTCAAATAGTATTCAAGGACATTACAGATGAATCCAATTCGCTCTTAAATATTAAAGCTGGAGTGTAAGTCTAAAAATAAATGACTACATAACTAAATTAATGTTAACATTGAACAAGAAAAAAAAATATAAAACTAAATAAGACAGATTATGATAAACATGAGATAGCAGGGAGTTGCCTTTTTAGCTGCCAAAGGGATATACAAAAGATATCTATTTCTGTGGGTAAGGAATTAAGAAGAGCTATAACCCTTCCCACTGGCCTGTCTACAAAAATATTTGTACGGTGGTACGGCACATTAAACAATAGATGCGATCTCCTCGCTGTGTAATTTACCGGTACGTACAATTCAAACTTAGATAGTATCTCTGGCAAGTAAATAGTTCCTCGAATTAATTTACATGCAAATATAATTAGTGAAATATATCGACGCGTTTCAAGACTGTTGTATCCTACCATAATATATGTGATGGCCTCTTCTACAGACCATGTCCTCTAAAAAAACTGTCAAAAACTTGTAGTCGAGCAGATTTAGGTCTGGGCTGGCTGACGGTCAATAATCAATAGTAAGAAACTCGGGTTCATGATTTTCAAGCCACTGTTGAGTTGTTTTGGCCTTATAAGTGGGCGCAGAATCTAGTTGAAATATCCATGGTTTGGTTTAAGGTCTCCACTGCATTCCTTAAAATGTCTCGCTGATAGTTTTTGTCACTGTTTTGACACCCTTTTCACAAAAATGTAAGGAAGTGACGCTGTCATTGGATACTCCCCACCAAACCATCACCGAGGCGGGACAATGATCTCGTTCAATACTTGGCACCAGTTCGCTGGCTTCTTTAGAGGACCATGCATACACTATCATTCTGCTTATACAACACAAGTCAACAGGAGTCTTGATTATTTTATTTTTTTTTAATTCAACGAAAAGGCGCTGTCCTGTTTGTCGTTTGAAAGCCTACAGTCTCAAGTCTTGTTTGATGCAGCTCATGGTTCTCGGCGCAATATCCATTTCACTAGCCATGATTTTCTGTTTACGGACAGGATTTCGATTGTTCGCGACTTCACATAATTGATGACCTATGGTGTAAGAACCGTGCGAGGCCGCCCAGATCTTTTACGGTCATTTACACTACCATTATCGGCAAACAACTTAATAGTTCGATACACAAAAACAAGCGTAATGTTCAACGTCTTTAATAAATAAAAAATTCAAGCTCCTTTCTATTCCACACTTATCAAGAGCAACAACAGCAATACGGTTCTATTTGTCCGACCATTCTATCATGACGACTCAAGTTATAGTGAAATGGATTAGCGCGTTTGTAGAGCACATATCAACTGTCAAAGCTGGCAAAATAATATTTGGCTGTGTTCAGGTTATCAGCCGCAAAAGCCGCGTTTACACTTGTATCAATATTTAAGGCAGGACTAGGTATATACCATAGTATTTACAAGGAGAAAGCAATGGCGGAAATTGAGTGAAAATGCCGAAAAGGCTTTTCATATTTGAGTAATTATAATCGCCACAGATAAACTAAAATTAAATCGTCCGTTAATCTTAGAGACAAACAAATTGAAAACCCTTCGAAGGTAACTACTTTTTTGCTGTTTTTTTTTTCTCAAAAAGCCATTGTGGCTTGCTTTTACTATTATTTTTCTGCATGTATCTCATAAGATATAGAAGATTATTAAATAAAACTTTATTCACATGAAACACTAGAGCTTTATCTAACTATTATAGTTGTAACATTTGTTATTATACCTATTATTTTGAATATTCTTGCATAATATTTTGGGCAACCTTCTGCTATCCATCCTTAAAAGTTGACTGGTGTTTTACCAGTGATTTTCTTTTTTAATTTTCATAATAATATACTTGTATTTTTTTAATCTGGCAGCAAAATGAAAGGCTGCCTTTAGCTTAAGAAGAGTTTGACTCATTTTAGGTTATATTTTTGCTTGATTAATAGTTTTGTATATTTGTTCGAAAGGCATTATATGAACTGAAATAATAATATTATTGAAATTTAATTAAATGATTAGTAAACATTGTTATAACAAGTGAGGGTTTCAAAAAGTTTGTGGGAGTAACTTGAATAATGCACATAGCTGTCCCACGACAAAGGCAAAGTTGTGAGAAACAAACCATCCAAGTACTTCCATGCTTAACCGCTGGGGCGCCAATGAGGGTAATCGGCCTTTTGCGTTGGTTTACAGATCCGCACGTAGCCGTTTCGGCCAGCCTCTATATATATATATATATATATATATATATATATATATATATATATATATATATATATATATATATATATATATATATATATATATATATATATATATATATATATATATATATATATATATATATATATATATAGTAATTATATACATAATCGACCAAAAGAGATGTGGTGCCATTTTTGCTCGCGAAGGTTGGCTTTCGAATGGTTAAGTAGTTCCAGCGCAGAATCATCCTGCCATTATCCTGAAGAGTAAGACTTTAGCACATAGTTAGCTTCGCAAATGCAGCTGCAGTGATATGACATAATCATGTTGTTGGCCTTCCACCCTTGAAATGACCTTGGGCCACCCGATCCCATGTGGCATTACAGGCAGAGGACACCCTGGTCTGCGATAAATTCAAATGGAATTACCGCTGTAATTACAACAGGTATAGGCTGCGTAAACGACTTCGGGTATGTAACCAGTCGGAAGAATAGAGGTATCCAGAAGGTTAATTCCAGACGGAGATATGCTTACAAAACTGGTAGTTAGGGGCGCGGCTGCACGCTGGTTACCTTTCCCGGTGCCTCGCCGTAAGGCGTTAGCCCTTTTAACCGGCTTGTTGGCAGAGCTAGACAGTAGAATATATTGTCTCTAAGTCTTACGCTCATCCCACAGCTGAAAGAACGATCACATATTGTTATACCAGCCTGGAGTGATGGGTTCGCCCATTGTAGTCGACACCGCCCTACTGTCTGTGAGTCTGTGTATGTGTGTATTCCTCTAGCGCCTAAACGCTTCATCTAATTAAGCTGAAATTTGGCATGTAGGCATCATTTGGTCATGGTAGGAGTTGATCTGATTATAGTTGAAATCGGTCCACCTTTTTTTATTTGTTATAATTGTATTTTCTTCGCCTGAAGTTGCGGGCGGCCAGTGCCATCGGTTACCGCGTACCTATGTCACTGCGCACTACTACCTATGAACCGCGGCTGCGGTTCGTGTCTTTGCTTAGATGCCGACAAGCGCTTTTGAAGCTTTTTCACTGGAATTCCGTGGCGTTACACTACTATGTGAATGTGTTGATTTTGCTTGGAATAAAATGAAATGTTATTTATGGTCATAAATCCCAATGTTGTTTACTAAGATAACGCATCTTTCAGCATTCCTATGACAGTTGCTCTGATTCTGGGAAGTCTTGCCGGAAGAGTCTTGGGGTGACACAACCGATTGTTTTACTCTACTGGCACACCAACTGACCAGGAAGGAAAGTATTGTGAACGCGCAAAGATTTTTTATTGAGATGAAAATGGAAATATATCCATTTTGAGCCCCCGTGAGACGATGAAGATCATTTACAGATTGAAGTCTATCTGTATGTATTTCTCAACGATAGCGCCCAAACGATTCATCCGATTGAACTTAAATTTGGCGTGCAGGCATCATTTGGTCATGGCAAGAGTTGAAAAGATTGTGGTTGAAATCGTTCCACCAGAGGGTACGCTAGTCATACTTCAACCTCGAAATATTGTAGTTAGACTTGAAATTCAATATACAGATACCTTGTTGGAACAATATCATGTGAAATTTTGGTTGGAATATCTCATACAAGCGACGCAAGAATATCTAAAATCCGTTTTGGAAAAATACAACGGTCAAAATGTAAAAAAAAATGTGTTATTTTATTTTCATTGTCATATTATATTTCATTTCGTGTTCACAGTACTTTTCCTGCCGAGAAAGTTAAAAGACTATATATAATAAGGGTGTCTTAATTTATATCATGCTTTTCTTCTTCGCCTGCACCTGCCACTGTCAAAAAGTGCATTATATCTTTGAAAATAAATAAATAAAAATTAATTGAGTTCACTACAGAGCTATCTATTTCCATCTATGAACTTTTTGAAACTCACATCTTATTCACACTAGTAATAAAGGTACCTGCGATTAGTGAGAATTTATTATATTATGGGATAAGAACTATTTAAGTTGTTTTATGTACAGGGCCGGATTTAGAGGTCTGAAGGCCTTGGGGCAACAAAGAAGTGGAGGCTCCCTTATTGCAAAACAAAATTCCCAAGTGGAGGCCACCTTGTTGAGGAAGAAAGATAACGGTTAAAACAAATTTTAACATTCCGTTGTTTCTGATTGGAGTGAACAAATATAGATGAATCGTTTTTTTTTCAATATTTTAGAACAATACAATCATGTTTGCACAAAGTACTGTAGGTAAAGGTAAAACAGCGAAAAAAATATCAACGGAAAAGTTGTTTACTAGTGTTTACTAGTTTACTCGTCGTAATTTCAAAGATTTTTTTTATGAAGTCTATTGTGCGGGTCCCTCTTTTGTGGAGGCCCCGGGGCTGTAGCCCCGGATGCGCTCCCCTAAATCCGGCCCTGTTTATGTATATTTACTTGATAATGTGTTCCTAATCGTAGAAAGTCTTATTATAGTAATAATATTTTGTTTGTATTTAATTTTTTTACAAATGAAGAGACAGCATTCCGATATATTACCAATAAACATTAAGATTAATTCTCGATTTCTTTTTTGGTATTAATTTATACTGTGTAATTGGGAAAAAAACTAAATTAGTTTTTTTAATGACTAGCCAATAGTGAAAATGTAACAAGAACAAAGTCAGTTGTTTTGTACTTAATCGATCACGCTGATCACGAAAACGTTCATGAAAATCCCCGATTAGCTGTAGTTTGTTAGTGTCCAAAAACTTCCTTGGAGATTGTTAGGCAGAAAACTATAAAAATCTTGTGGAAAATCTTATGCAGTTCTACGATAGACTGAAGTGTAACATGTGTTTAAAGTTATACTTCTTATATTCACACTTAGACTTCTCCGAAAACTGTGGTGCTGTTAGCAACGAACATGGCGAACCCTTCCACCATGAAATTTAAGACATGGATGGAAGATACCGAGTATATCCACTCGGATAGCAAAGCAGCTCTTATGGCACTAGCCTCGAATACCATTAATTCAAAGCTAGTGCAAAACTGCATATCACTACTGAATTCCCTGGGCGAAAAGAACAGGGTAATTCTAAGATGGGTTCCCGGCCATGCAGGAATCGAGGGAAATGAAAAAGCCAACGAACTTGCTAAGACGGGAGCAAAGGGAACGTTATACGGCCCTGAACCTTGCTGTGGCGTACCAAAAAGCCTTGCAAACCTAATGTTCAAACAAATATGTTTAGAACAATCCATCAGCCACTGGAACAACACGCCAGGGTTAAATCATTCCAAAGCGCTAATTAAGGCTTACGACCGTAAGACGGCCTGTCTTGTGAGGACTGTGAGGCAGTGAGGCCTTGTCGCTAAATAGGAACAATCTACGCATACTGACGGGGCATTGTGGCCTGAACAAACACATGTTCAACCTCAAGCTCAGAGACACAAAAATGTGCAGGTTCTGCCAAGTAGCAGAGGAAACTCCCCAGCACCTCATGTGCGAGTGTGGCCCGCTGATGCGTAAAAGATACACCCACTTGGGTGGTCATTACCTCCAACCTGAGGAGGTAAAACAATCTGGCGCCAAAAGCCTGCCTTCTTAAATGACACAAGGCTTAGCGCAGAACTATAGTAGGTGGCGAACACAATAGATCAGCAATGGTCGCAGTGTTACAAGGCTCATTAAGACCTTAGAAAAGCCCCACTCAACAAATAAAAAAAATTAAAAAAAGATACTGGGGAAAGTGGAGTGAATCAATGTTAGCGGATTATTGCTGGACGCTCATCAGAGAATCACCAGCAACGAAATACAAAAGGCAGGCAAATTCTTCAGGGCATAAACCACGTTGAATTTAGAATGTAAATATTGTTCACAGTAAAGGGTATAAAATCTTATGTTTTATACCCTTTACCTGTTTGATCTTATCATTGGAAAACGTATGTATTGTCTCATCTAATGATTTTAAAAATCTATTCGTGTTGGGGAATGAGGGTGACCTATATAGGGCAAGGATTCTTGTTTCTCCGATTAATACATTCAATCTGGTCTCATCTGTAATATCTAGGTCCTCCACAGATGCATTTAAAGTCGATTTAGTATATATTACGACTCCATCGGATCTATTTATATTATGTTTGGTCCCTCTTCAGGGCATAAACCTCGTTGAATTTAGAATGTACATATTGTTCACTTATATTTATCTTATGTTTCACACAAAACCTTATGTATCACCCAAAATCTTAATGTTTTATACCCTTTACTGTGAAATTTCACACTGGGCGGGTTTATTATCATACGAAAATCTCTCACAACCAACGCTAATATGAAGTGTTTATATGTATATTTCTCAGTAATAGTACTTTAATAAGTGTGCGCACAATATAAAACTTACAAGTGACCTAGTCGAGTCTACCTTGGTACGGGCTTCGGCCTAGTTAGGCAGACTTTGTGAATAATGTTTTTGGAAAATTACTTACGAAAATAAATTTATTCTTATTCTTATTCTTATACTAGATGACCCGGTGAACTTCGTACCACCTAAAATTGATTTGTTTGTAAATCTTCATAAGCGTTTATTGATTCTAATCAACCTTCCAAATCCAATTCATTGAAATCAATAATATGGCCGAATCGTGTACGGTTTGAGTTTCGTTCGGTGATTTTTGCATTTTTGCATTTGATTTTTGACTTTTTTGCATTTTTCGACTTTCTTGACTTTTTAGACTTTTTTGACTTTTCCGACTTTTTTGACTTTTTCGACTTTTTTGACTTTTTCGACTCTTGACTTTTTCGACTTTTTCGACTTTTTGAAATTTTACACAATCGCACGGAATGAATAACAGTTATGGATGGCGCAGCTGTCAAACAATAGTATCGCTGCGAACGCCATCTACTGAAAGGGGCCCATTTCCCAAAAAGACCACTTTCGAATTTTTCGATTTTCAGTTGTTTCTTTTAATTTTTCCTAAATATTTTTTTTGTAAACCACCCCTGAATCAAGGCAAACAAAACAAAAGAATAATCATTCAAATCGGTCGAGTCATTTTCGAGATTTTGCGAGACTAACGCACGGCGATTCATTTTTATATGTAAGGAGATATAAGAAGATAGATAGAATAAAACATTATGGAAAAAGATCGTAGGTGGTATACATGAAACTGCTGAAAGGACACGCGAAAAAAAAGTGTAAAGGATAGGAAGAGAAAAAATCAGGTCATGGAAGGAATTAAAAGTAGGTACTACTTGTATAGCATGCCTTGAACACAACCGGTATGACGGCGACGTTTATCCCCTCATATTTGATCTTCGGAGGAGAAGTCTTAATCGATGGACGATTCCAAGCTTACGGTGAAAACGGATTAAGTATAACGTGGGTAGCTACGACCATATTTCATATCAAAGAAAGCGTATTTTTTCTCAAGAAAATTGGCCCCTAGATCTTCGTAATGCAAAGTTGCAGGTAATAAACAAAATGTTAACAAAAGCCATGTCATGGTGAAACTTAGAACAGGCTATCATAATTAAATGCGTATACAAAATTTCGTGTCTGTGCTGTTGACCGTTGAGGAGTTCCCTCGTTGGAAGCCAACCCTGGGTGCCGCAGTCCTATCTTGATGAAACTTAGATCGGGCTGTCATAATTGAATGCATATATAAAATTTCGTGACTGTGCTGTTGACCGCTGAGGAGTCCCCTCGTCGGGAGCCAATCCTGGGTATAGAATCAGGGCATGGTTGCTATATAAAATGCATTGTCATCGGAGCTGAACCAACATGTAAATTTTCAACTTCATATGATAATATTTGAGGAGTTCCCTTAATTCCTCATGGATCACATCATCAGAATAAAATTTTGATAAAGATGTGACGAATCTGGAAGTACATCCTTTCAAATAAAAAGAATTTTCCAAAGCAATTCATAAATGACGGATTTCTGAGGTAACAAACATTTAAAGAAAAATACGATCGAATTTATAACCTCCTCCTTTTTTTTAAGTCGGTTAAAAATAAATCGGCTGTGGTCTACGATCTATAGGACCTGTCAGGAAAACGAAAAGAGCTTTATAATTTGAAGGGCATGATCACAGCAGACTAAGATGTTAAAATTTCAAATCCACACAATAGCAAAGAAGAGGAAGAAATCAAGAATCACACTCATGAAAGCAAAAATGAGAAATATTGTAGAACGGGCTGACACGGATATCATAGCATATTGCAAAAGTTAAATAGGTCAATAATTTATTAAAAGAAATACAAACAAAATCAAATAATTTAAAATGTGTGCATAAGGTAAACTTAGTAATATAAATCCACAACATGACAACTCTACGGTTGTGGCAGAAAATTCCCACGCCCACACAACTTCTAACCTATGCCTTAGAGCCGTCTGTAAATATGATGTCCAAGCCAGGGGACCGGGACGATATAAGGTCAGAAAATACTACATTGTTTAGGGTGGGGACTGCCCTACCGGTTTTTTTATCAAAACTGTTTGAGGGATGATGTACGAAGTAGTAAGTGTGTCAGAGAAGGGAAGGTGAAAGTCTTGCTACTGATCTCTCCGCACCGTAATCGATTTCCGGATCGTAATGGAATGCCGCTTGTTCCAGGTTGACATGAACACTGCGACGGCGAAATCGATCATGTTGATTTTGTCGTGATTGCTGGCGTTGTGTATGTTATGCACGAAATTGTTGCATTCTCAATGTATTCGCTTGTCGTTCATTTTCATCGCTCTCAAACATAATTCGGACATGCCAATACGACTATTTTCATTATCCGTCGCTCGCTGGTCATCAGTGCGGCTTGCACGTGAAGTAGATCGCCGCGCATTTGACTGACTTCAAATGACTGACCTATGTTACCTATTCTCCTCGGCATTATAATGAACACTGTAAAAAGAAACGGAATTGTTTTCAGTCACTCAAATGTGTCGAATATTCCTTGAGAACTTAACAATATTGAAATCCTCAGACGAAGGCCAAATTTGTAGTTAAGTATAAGCCTTGCAAACTCTATTTACCTTTATATAATGGCTGATCAAAGTGATTTTTTGCAAAATGCAATTAAATTGGCTTGAAACAAATCTATTCTCCAATCCCACTACCTTTTTTAAAAGAAAAAACGCCGTTAAATGTAATAACAAATTCACACAGTCGCGCGGAATGAAATATGAATGGCGTAGCTGTCAAACGATAGAATCTATTGTTAGAAAATATAGAGAGCGCCATCTATTGACAGAAATACGAAGTGGCCATCCCTAGAAGTACTAATTTAGATTTTTTCGATTTTTTAGCTATTCCTTTGGGTTTTTCCTAAATATTTTTTTTTGTAAACCACCCCTGAATCAAGGCAAACAAAATAAAAGAAAAATAATTCAAATCGGTCGAGTCATTTCCGAGATCCTGCGAGACTAACGCACGGCGATTCATTTTTATATATAAGATGTGCATGTAACATGTGTGTAAGTGTGTGTCTTGTTATTGCATTCGATTGACAGAATTGAAAATGCAATTCCGTTAATTTTATCCTAAAGGAAAATAGTGACCCAGCTGAGAATCGAAGCCGGCACCTTACAATGTAAGATCAGATGACCGGGCCGGTTCACGGCCCGGTAGATCACTATGCTACCGGGCCGTGTCATAACAAATATTGGTAATTTAGGATTTTAAGTTTTTCCTTTCTTCCTTTTTTTATTTCCTGGTCCTTCAAAAACTGAAGCTTCAAATTAGAAAGGGACAAATTGCTTTGTGGATACAGGACATCCTTCGGTAATGCTTTTATCTTTGGGTATATTCTTAGTCGAATTTGGAATTTCGTTTTAAATTTTTGTAATTTATTGAATTTTTGGTGATTTTTTCTGAATTTGTAAAGATGTATTAAATCGAGTGGTCACCTATTCCACCTGTCACAATAAGTAAAATATCATTGTTAAAGAAGGACAGGGAAAACCACTTTTGTGTTTACGTGTTTTCATGTTGTGTCCACCTGTTTTTGTGTCAAATATAACGATGCATTTTTAATACCCTAGACAGTTTGGCAACAGTATACCAGACAGTAGCTTTCCTTAAAACAAAATTTAAATCGAAGCGAATACGTTACGAGTTGTAAGGGCTTGGATATGGCCGCCAGATGTCCGCTACTCGGCCCCAAGCGTTTGAAAAAGTCGCCAGCTTTTACCTGCGCATGATGCTAACCAAAGGCGTTCGTCAAGACGTACCCCTCTGCCCAAATTCCTCGCACCCTCTTCCCGCAATGCCCTGTCGCTCGAGAGTGAGTCTACTGTTGTCTCGGTATACTGTGGTTTGGCCATGTTTTTCCATTTTCAACATAGTTACGCAAATCACTTAGGGCTCCGTATCTAAAAATATTTGAGAACCGCTCTACTAGACAGCTGTAAGAATTAATTTTGCGATATTTGCTGTTGCGATATTTGCTTAGGAGGAATAACACATGGTATCGTAGACGCTGCTCTATGTTATTATTTTGTTTTTGTTGACATACTGGTAAGTGAGAGTGACATAAATCATTGTGCATGCACTGAGTCTTTTTATAGCCTGAGTGTCCATCACAATCATACCATCACAGAAGCCTAATGGTGACTTCGCTGAACTTTCGGAACAAGTTTTGACGCATGTTGTGATGACCGAGCATGCTTTCTATTGCTTTGTTTATGGAATGATTCTTCCACCGTGAAGATTTTCTCGTCAGTGAACTGAATTTGTCGGTTAGCATTCTTCGCATACTGGCGATGCAGCGCTTTCGATTTTTGTTTCAGTTTCGTTTTCAACGCCTCCGTGAGTAGATGTCCGGTGTGTCATTTGTATACTCGGAGTCCCAAGTCATCTTTTATGATGCGCTGGATGGATACTGGCGAGATGTTTAACTCTCGAGCCAAAATATTCGGCTTTCGGATCGGTTTTCGACGAATTTGACTCTCCACGACTTTGATGGCCATGGGAGTTCTCACATTATAGGGACGACCAGATCTTGGACGGACGAATACTCCACTAGTATCCTAGAACAGATTCAGAGCATGATACACAAATCTACGATTAACTCCGGGTGACTGCACATTCCAAAAAATATCGCCCGGCTCCATGCCACATTTTTGTGAGCCAACTATAACAACACAATTTCCAATATCGCCTTATTTTATGATTTTAAACAATTGACGCCGAAATCTTATTACGCGCAGAGGTAGCGTAAATGTTACTGGTCAATTATCAATAAAGACGAAGTGAATGCATTCAATGGTTCTCATACAGTGGATGCTTTCATTGATGGGACAGAACTTTTGAATATACTAGGTATAATATAATACAATGGTCTTGAAACTATTATTATCTAACACTCTTACCAATAAAATTATCTTATAACCGCGTTAAACCCTTGTTATTGTTATACCCGGTATAGCCGAGTTATAACGAAGTTGTAAAATCGTGACCAATAAATCAGTTATAACGCGGTTATAACTACTCCCCGAAACCAAAGACAAGTCATATTTCTAGCATGGCAACGCCCGCTTGGAAGCAGTGTGGCCAACTGAAGCGGCATGAAATGCACATGAAATGTCACTTTTTGTTGTCAGAAAGCCCTTGCCCATTGTTTTGTTACGCGAATGCTGATCGAATTTATAGTGGTATTTTGCAGGTCAGCTCTCAGGATATCGATGATTCTTGCGGCGTATGGCTTAGTGAAACGATATTTAGTTTTAAAATTGTAATCATCCAAATCGAACGGGTCGTATCGCAATTTGTAAATTTTTGGTCGCCTATCACGACGCATTTTGATTTCTTCCAATAAATCCAGATCGATCATATCATCCAAGTCGACAAAATCCATTATTCGGCTATTACAACGAAAGCGCACGATTCGCGAACGAGAAGCTCCACGTCCGCGGCTGTCAGGTGGCTGTCAGTTTGAAACAGCTGTTACGCCGGTCGGCCATTTTTAAGTTAATACTCCGTTAAACCGCTGTTATACCTGGCCTAGGGGTGGTATAGCGGAGTTATAGTGCGGATGGAAATCCAGTACCACTATTCCATGCTTATACCCGAGATGATCAGTGGTGTAAGCTATACCGCGTTTATTGGTCACAGATTTTCTTATACCTAGTAATAACAGAGGTATAAATTTTACAACTCGTTTATTGGTAAGGCTGTTAATGTATTGGTTTAGTTAAATCATTATTGGAACTTGGTATATGGGGCATTCTATTGTTACTGGTGGGACATCTGACTCCAGAATCTGACCAACTATGAGTTACAACTTTGTCATCAAAACTTATACAATAGTGAAATATACTTTTTAACATAGCTAAATCCTATCCTATCAAAAAAAAACCTAAACAGCTTCTTAGTTCTTTGTAACTATCATTTGACTGAATGTGACTGATGGGACGCTGAAAAATCCTACTGTTCTATCTCTGTGCACTCAAAGACGAATTTCAGCCAAACCTAATAATTTGCAAGGCAGCTGTTTCTATGTTGTAAAATATATGCTTTCGTTTTCATACCTAAATAATGAGATTGCTAACCTTCATAGATACGTCAAAATGAATATTGTAAATTGTGACTGGTGTGACACAAACCATAATATGATCCTTTTAACCATGAAGATGTTTAAATAGTACACCGCGTGTTACTTCTACAAAATACTGAATTCATAAAGTCATATTTCAGGTTGGGAAAACATTTATCTTTTTGGGTGACTGGTGGGACATGCGACATGCATCTGTTCAGAGAAGAAATACACACAAACCAACATGTCTTTTTGCTTTATTTTTGTGTAGAAATGTAGTCTTTTCCTCGTTTTCTGACAAATACAAGCGCCAACCTTCTACGACTGACAGAATAGCCGTAAACAGTGCTGCCAACGAACCAAAATTAGTCCTAAGTAATTATGTAAAGTAAAAGTTTTCATATATAGATAAACTATAAATTATAGTTTGTTAGTTTTTTTTTTAAATTTTCTACAGGTTCATGAGATATGGATATTTAGATATATGTACTAAAAATATGAATTGGTTACTAATGAACTATAGATGTTAATTGAATTTTAAAATTTATGGCATTTTCCTCCTTTACATGGAATTCCCCATATGTGAAACTTGTACCGCTGATTCTAAATGGTTTCTTATGAGACATAGGAGAAAATGTCGCAGTGCAGAGCTAAAATATACCGTAAAAGGGAAAATTGATTTTCAAATGGCTTCCGCGTAACCATATTCTATTCCTCAAGGACTGTTGGTCATACATATAACTAAAATGAGAATCATTTACCTTAAGTAAGCACTAAGCACAGGTAATATATAGTATAGTAAAGGCCTTTTCTACAAAACGCCATTTTGATAGTCAGTGTTGAGTGAACAATATTAATAAAAACCATTGTCAAAAACAAAATATTTCTTTATTTAAGAAATTATTTTAATAAAATATTGCTTACAAAAATAACAGGAACCGAATGGCAAAACGTCAACCTCATGCTTATTCGATTCTGTCACCCAACTGTGACTAACCCGTTCTAGGGTGGAAAGGACTCTAATAATACAATAAATTATTTAAACTTCCTAGTAAAATGACTGCTAAAATCTAAATTGTCATCCATTAGGTTCGCGCATCAATTCTGCTCCGCGCATCGGCAACTGCTCAAATGATGCCGGTGCGTGCATCAACTCAAAAACAACGAGTGCTCCGCAGTTTTCATTCAAACATTGAGCGAACATGTCATCGCCAGAATTTATTTTTAAATTTCTCATACTTCGGATCCCACAGCACAGATTTGATTATGGAGGTCGATTCGGTCTCTAAGCAGTATAAATTCCCTGAAAGTCTCGGATGCTCAGCCCTGCGTCCAGATATAACTCTTAACTCTCTATCTCGGAAGATGGTCCTTATCGTAGAACTAACTGTTCCATGGGAATCAAATATCCCAAAAGACCACGAGTACAAATTAAATAAATACCATGATCTCGCAAATGCCGTCACCCGGAACGGCTTCACTGTTCACCTTCACGCGGTGGAAGCGTGGCCTGCCAGCTAAATCTTTGTTTCACCTTTTTAAAGATCTTGGTCTCTCCAGGAAAATAATAAACTCCTTTCTAGAAAAAATATCTAAAACCGCAATTTCTGCATCTCAAATTCTATGGCTTCGAAGGGGGAGTGAATGGGTGGTCAGGTGAATGCTCACATGTGGCAAGACAGCTGTCCTAAACCTACCGCAGCCGGTCGTTAGTCCGGAATCCACCGTTCACCTCCCAGAAGTGTAATAATTATATATGATGGGCCCGATTTTTGGTCGGTGAATTCCATGGCAGTTCCGTTTGTATTTTATTTTATCGGTACTTCTCGATTAGAGCTAGACATTTCTCTTCGACTCCCTCCATAGCGATGGAGGGGGGCGAAGAGCGACCCCATCACGTTCGGCGTGCATACTGAATGCATACTGAACGCCGAACGTGATGCGCGAGACATACCCACCAACGTCTTACTTTGCTCGCGTCCACGAACACACTGCGCTCCACTTTGTGTTCGCAGCATTTACTGCCACCGCGTGATGCGCTCCCGGAGCCCGAATGTATCCATTACTGGAGCAGTTGCAGATGCGCGGAGCATAGTTGATGCGCGAACCTAATGGATACCCACCTTTATCCTGTCTCAAAATAAAATAATAATATAATAATAAAGAAATGTTTAAATCGTAGCTCTAATTACTTTAATATTATTTACATAAAGATGTCAATTTTACTTTCTCGACCTAAGGGAAAGTATTGTAAAAATCGAGATGAAGATGGAAATATCCAATTTGACCAATACGATTTGATTGAAATGATTAAGACCATTTTTAGATTGAAGTCTGTCTGTGAGTCTGTGTGTGTAATTCCTCCACGATAGCGCCCAAAACGCCTCATCCGATTGAGGTGAATTTTGGCATGCCGGCATCATTCCTATACAGGTCATGGCAAGATTTGTAGAAATCTCTCACCAGTGACTCCAAGTAGCTGTTGTACACGCAGCAGCCACACCGCGGTAAACCACGTGGGCTAAACCTGGTCGAGGGGGGCCTGCACGCTTCGGCGGACAGGTCTGATTGCGGATACCTCCTGCATAGTGTACAAAGATTGGCCCGGCGAAGAAGGCAACTCGACAGCTTATAAGCGACGGATGTTGGAGGAAGCGGCGGGACAGCACGGCATCGTGGAAGGCCCAGGGCGTCCGGTTGAGGCTAAAAACCGGCGGCCAGAAACTGCATCCCTCTTTCCTCCAATCGTGGCGGATCTCCGCTCCATCGGCGCACGGATTGCAGGGACGAGAGAGTGAGTCTGCACCAGCGCAACCGCTTACTCACTGTAAACTATTTACCCGCAGATGACCTCTAGTTTTTGAACATCGGACCGGACTTGTAAGAAGTCCTGTCAACCGAGAGGTTGCCGTCGTCGGGTCACAATGAGGAGGACATCAAAAAAAAAAATGGCAAGAGTTGAAATTGGTCCAGGGGTGCGCTGGTCATACTTCAATCTCAAAATATTACAGTTAGAGACTTGAATATTTGGTACACAGATGCCTTGTTTGACCGAAATCACATTGTGACATTTTGGTTGAAATGTCTTCTATCCAAGCGACGCAAATATTATTTCAAGTCCACCATATTTAAGAAAATACTACATCATATTGGAAATATACCATTTTCATTCAAATTTGCAACGCGCCAGGCGATGATAATGGTAGGTATTTGTGCGTAGGTAAATTTGCCGATTTATTATGCAATTATTTACCGACAACCTGTCTCGGGGAATGTAGTTGTACTCGCGGCTTCGTTCGAGCTGGGAATCGACTTTTTAGGGTAAGGGCGGGGGTCACGAGTGGTGGAGGGGGGGGGGGGTTGGCTTGTCTACTTGCCTGGAAAGTCTTGGGGTGACCCAACCGATTTTTAAATTTAATATGCTGGTTTCAATACCTGCTGCCTTTAAGTTTAGATGTGATTCTATCTCTTTAACTAATAGATGTGATTCTATCTGATATTATTTGTATCTAGATATTATTTGTGCGATGTCTATTTCTGTGATGAGCCTATATATAAATGCAATGGATGGCACTAATAATTGAACGTTATTATTGGTATCGTTGGTTATATTATTGGGTTTTTATAATTAACCAGTCCGTTATTAAAAAAAACATTAATTATCAGTGGTATTATAGATGGCCAAATAAATTGCTATTAGTTTCGCTGGACAATGCTATCAGCGCCACCTGCATATCGCCGGCATAGAAGAATTGCCAAAACGTTCTCTGGCTTTGAGCAATCTTATATCCTATACATTTTAATTTTTTTACCTTCAGAACCTCCTGAGGGCCATTTCCAAGCCTTGCATTGTTACTCTGGTTGTGGAAAATAAGAAGCAAATTTAAAGATTTTTACATATGCTTAAAAGAATCTGTCTTTTCTTTCAGAATTTGGATTTCAGTGAACTTCCGGAGGTGACGTGGCTGGATATTTCAAAAGTGGGACAGAAAAATGCAAGGGGACCAAGCGCCGAATTGGAGCGCGCTGCTCCCACTCTGCCAATCGTAACCACGACTAACGTAACCTCTAACCTCATAACCTCTGCGGAATGCGACACTTCATCAGCCGAGCCGCAAACTCTAATACGGGACAGCACCGATCGCGATTGCAGCAAAAACGATGATTCTCACCACGACGCCGATGGAGCTAACAGCAACGACGATGATACGAATGTAGACATCAGACGGTCGAACTCTTCTGTTCCGCCGTCTGTCTGTTCATCGTCGAAATACTTACCCAAAAAATGGCGGCTGTTCTACGTTTGTAAGTTCTGCAACCGGCGTTTCACTCGTGTGAAGTATCTTCGTTTCCACCTTTCAATCCATCACGACTTAATCGAACTGCAATCACATCTCCAGATAAAACCCTGCTTCATCGCAATGAATCGCTCTGACGAAAACAACGCCCAAAACGCTGTAATTAATCTTAGAGAAGATTCAAAAGTTGAGAACGCTTTCGAACATTTTTACATTTTAAGTTTACATTTGGACGCGGATGATAATAAGGGGGTGAACAACGATTCGGACAACGTGCGTAATCTACGCTTGAAACGATGCCGTTACGCCGAGACTGATTCCGAAGAGGGTACGCCGTTGAACTCTTTAAAAATGATGCCTTCGCAGCCTTGCAAACTGCCATCGCCGTCATCGAGCATAAGTAGTCTAGTCGACGACGAAGCTGAGTTGACAAATGCAAGCGTCAAATCAATGGACGTCGCAAAACCGCACGATAAACAATCCGAATTGCTGCGCGAGCACAAAAAACAAATAATGTCAATGGTACGGCAAACATTCTCGGAGAAGCTCGAGAAGAGAAAACGGAAAACTTCCGATTTTTTAAAATCCGATGAAGTCGCTATAGAGTACCTATCGAATAGCGGTGGGATAAATGTCTTATGGACGAATTCGGCCAAATCGCATCACGCCGAATTTGTAATTAATAGGAGTTTCGCTCCGACGAACGGCGGATTCTATCCGCCGCCAAAACGACCGTATAAATTCATAGATTTATCGATGGTGCTCCGGAATACGACGCAACGGTTGCCGAGCGTTATTCAAGAGCAACCGAGCATTATTCAATTGAATCAGCAAGAATCGAATCAACAGCCGATCGAAAGTCAGAACGTAACGGTCGCGTCGATTAATTTTGACACGGAAATGAGCGAGCGAACGGTGTCACCGTCCCTTATTCTGAATCAGACGACCACCGCCGACGATGGTCCTTGTTTGAGCATCATAGAAGTTCGATCGTTAAGAAATGACGGCATCTTCTATTTATCGGACGATGAGAGAATGGATGGAATACATCCGACGACGATGACCACGACGTCCGAACAGACGCCGGTGACAACCGAATCAATGCCATCGATGACGATGGCTGCGGCGTCCGAGCAAATGCCTATCATTTTAAATACTCAGTCGCTGGCTGTTGTACCGCCCCCTCCGCCCGAAGCTAATTTCGATGTACCCATCGTAAGCAACTTCGTCAACAACAAATTAAAAACGTATAACGCCAAGCGAAAACCACCGCTCGAACCGCAGATTCCAGCGGCAGAGCCTATGAACAGTTTGATTGAAATGTTGCAGCGGCCGATGGGGGTGAAGCCCTCGCCAGAGTTGATTCGGCAGCGGCCGCTCATCAAATGCAAGCCAACTTCGCTGCTGCTGCCGCGGGCCCCGATTCCAAACGAAGCGCCGCCGCCGCCCTATTCTTCGACGGTCGTCACGCTCGCCGATTTCAGGGCGGCTCTCAACGCTCAAGGCTTCCAACTCGTCGAGGACACGAAATCGAACGAGTTCACGACGCTCATTCGCTACAACATCCACCTGTATAGAAGCACGCATAACTCGTCGCTGATGGTGTCCCTGTTTGTCTGCCGGAGTGAGAGCACTACGTTTTGCATCCAAGTGAGGGACGCTCAAGGCATGATCGCCATCCACACAAAGCCAGCCCTCTATCAGTCCCAGGTCATCAAATCTCTGCTCGAGTCAGAAGTGGTTAAAAATTTTAAGAGCCATGTTAAAGCTTTGTCTAGTGTAATTCTTAATAACACCCTAAGGTTTATTCATATTGGTAGGATGCTGGCTGGGTTAGAGCCATCGTAACTGATGTCATTTGATATTAAAACTTTTTTTTTTCATATAAAGTCTGATGAACGATACCGCTATTCCTGAATTGACATTAAAATGATAAAAAAATCCCTCGCCTCTGCATAAAGAGACAATGATGTTTATGTCTTCTAGTCGGGTGTTTCGATTCCATTTGTAAACCCATACGGTTAAGAATGTTGTCCAAAACCGCAATAAAGATTTATATAGAAAGGAGAGACCCCTCTTTGACTCGCTTTTATTATTATTATTATTATTATTATTTGTTGATGAACTAGCAGCTTAAAGGATGATTCATGCTACACCAGGCCGGGCCCCGGCCGGGACACGGTCAGATATCTATAGTATACTTTTGTATGAAGCAATTCATACTTGGCCGTGCTCCGGCCGTGACCGGCCGTGCCACGACCGGAGCACGGCGTCGAAATGGCGGTGGATATTGTTTTCCCGGCTCCGGTCTGCTAATCGTTCAATGGGAGACATATGCTTCAGAAATCTTGAATTTTGTTTGGTTAAATCACGTTTTATTTTTCCAAGAAATATACTAAAGCATTCTTTAGACATCCTAAAATAACCGTAAAATTTGCTCTCATCATCTATTAATTCCTTGTAGAGCGTGGCGATATCTCCCTCCGATTGTCGTTTTCTCCAGGCTGGATGTACACTCCATCTTCTTTTATTAGATTCAGTTCGTGTTTCCAATAATTCGTCTTCAAAGGCAATTGCAATAGCTGCTAACTCAAGTTGTGAAAATTGCATTAATAACACACTTATCAATCAAGCGAAAATAGAAATTAAAAAATATTATCGCCAAAATAGATGGACGCAACACTAGTTAGATAAGGCCGCCATTTGTGCATAAATTGTCTTTTTTATAAAACCAGCGTAATATTCATTTAGTTATGTTTTTATAGCACAATAAAGTTATTCTATTCTATTCTATTCTACTAGTTATCGCGGACACGGCCGTGGGATACATAAACTCGGAAACAGCCCGGTCACGCCCGGTGTAGCATGAATAACTGGCCCAGCCCCGGCCCGGTGTAGCATGAATCATCCTTAACGCTGATGTGTTCATTTCTATGAAATTAACTGGTTTTCCTGGTTTTAACCAGTCTTCGGTCGTTCTCTCCCCCTCTCTCTCTTGTCTTTGATTAACCGCCCTACCTACAAGAACGTACTTGATACGTCCGCTATATTATCGTATGGAAGAATTTATAAAAAATATATATATATACAAATTTATATAAAACCGCTTATATAAACCGCTATATATTTTGTCTGGTATGTTTTAAACAAGTATTATTATTGAGAAATCTAATGAAAAAAAAAACAAGGATTTACCTACTTTTTGAATAATAACGCAAAGGTAGGGCGGTTAAGGGACGGTTTCTCTAAACTCAGATAAATCAAGAATAAAATCTACACTTGAATTTAACTCATTTTAAGTACAACTCTCTTATTGTAAATGTCCTTTATAAAAACAGTAGAATAAATCCAAAGGGAAGTTGAATCATTGGAAAATTCAGTGAAGAAAAAATGAGCCATAGAAAAATGCTTTAATGATTTTTTTTTTCTTTTTTTTAAGGTAGATTTGAGATTAGTCATCTGACCATAATCGAATTTGTTGAGTGATGTTTAACAGACGAGGCCAATGCCTCAATTCCCTTTTTTAAAGAACTTGGTTATCTTTAATCTGTGATCCACATTGGATTGTTTAAGCAGCTCAGGTGCGTGGCGATTTGTATCGCTCATTTTCTGTGGCAATAGCAGGGAATTTCAGGTAATAAGTTTTATAAGTTCTTGTAAACCCCGGTGCGTTCACAATATCCTGTAGAATAATGTTCTGCAAGCGCTGCAGAGAGAGTATGTTACTTTTGCTGGCTACGCCCCTCGATGATAAAAATAATAAGGTAAATTATAAAACAGGCAAAGTATAAACGAGGCAACAGAAAAAAAACTAAAATGAATTATATTCTCTTTTGCCTTCTTCATTTCTATATAGGCTAATACGAAATAAAAAAATACGTGTGGCACTCAGGGACTGCCGCGGTAAAGCTATTGCATAGCATTTTTAACAACTTATGCTATTATAATTATTTATTTTATTTATTTTATTTTTTCTGTTACCAGATAACTGCGCTCTATCGGAAAACACAAAAAATGATTCGGAATAATTTAAACGTCTTCCGATAAAGCGCCACGCACGAATTTCACGAAAAAAACCAGATTATTCGAAAAAAATCGTAGATAAAAAGATAGATAATTAAATTATCTTTAAAATATGGTGCAGGTTTCATTATATTACGCCAGATAGTATTTGCGTAGTAGTCGTTTTTGTGTTCGGTTAGACCTAATTTCACAAATTAATTACACTATGTAATATAAACAAAATCTAAAATATTCAAAGCTAAGAATATTAGGAAAATGTTGTTGTTTAACATATATTTTTTTCGAATCGTAAGCAGTACTCGTTTAGACGTAATTATCAGTTTAAAATCATTAATTTTCGTTAAGAAATTTCTTCATTCGGTCGCCGCGCTGGCCTAGGCCCGCGATAAAAGCTATGCAATAGCTTAAAAATAAAAATGTGTTCGACCTAAAGTCGTATGCTAGGTACGAAGAGGGGTACCCAAAAGTAACAGATTTATTTTTCAAAGCAAATTTTATTGACATAATAACAAAAACCAAGTTAGTCTTCTTCTAAGTACTCTCCATTTGAAGCAACGCATTTATCCAATCTGTGTTTCCATTAATCAAAAAATCTCTGGAACTCCTCGATTGCGATCTCCTTTAGTGCCGCCGCTCTGCTTTCACGTCTTCCACATCTACGATTCACTACGATACTGCTTAAGTTTTAATTTCCTCCTTCACTGTTGAGATTTTCAGGTCATGATGTAGACCATGTTCATGATGTAGGTCATGTTGATGTAGGTCATGTTCATGATGTAGGTCACATTCGTGACATAAGTTTACCATAGTGTATATATACCAAATAGATCAAGATGTAGTGTACCATAGTGATCATGATCATGATCTACGTCATGTTCGTGACGTGCCATAATGCATCAACATCTTGTTTTGGAACCGCTGAAGGATTTATACATTGGAATTTTCTGCTGTACACTACCATTTTATTTTCTAGCTAGAGTTGTACTTGTGACTAAAGGCCTATTAACCAGTACAGTTTCCCGAGCTGTTGACTTAGCGCTTCCCTTTTTATGAATTATTATTATTATATTATACACTAGCAGCTTAAGGCTGATGCGTGTATATCACATGCACTTGTTTTTAAACTTGTGACTGTTTTACACTAAGAAAATTGTCCAGTTTATTTTTAAAGCTATTGACAGAGATAGCACTGATCACATCCTCTGGCAACGCATTCCAAGCATCCACTACACGATTTGTCAAAAAATATTTCCTGGGGTTCGATGCTGCAATTGTCTTATTTAGCTTCAACGAGTGTCCATGCAGTTGCTTATTGGTGTTCAGGGTATACATGCTCTCAAGGTTGGGCACACTGTAATAACCGTGAAGCATTTTGTAGCTTTCTATTAAGTCTCCTCGCTGCCTACGTTCCTCCACCTACGGAGTATATCCAGGTACAATAAGGCATCCATCCTTCCAACTTTTTAAAAATATCCTCTTCCGTGACAGATGCGGAAAGAACTCATAATCGTCTCAACATCAATTTGCGAAGGGCAAGGTAAATCAATTCACAGGTTACTTACCATTCGAGACGGTCTTCTCTAGGGATGGACATCGAAGGTAAAATATCGATGTTACTATCGATGGCAACATCGTAACGAAAACATCGATGGTCGAAAAATATCGTTAGCAAATTGTCGATGTTTAGGTCGGACGACCTAAACATCGCGCGCAAGTGCTAGTCACCACCTGAGTTGCATCTCACCTCGTCTCTCGCTTCCGTCTGACTCCCTCTATCACTCCCGTCTCACCCCTGTCGCACCTCCGCCAGTGACTAGCATTTGTGCACAAGCTGTAATGATATTTTTCGACCATCGACATTTAGACAATTACAATATTTTCTTTTATAAAACATTGTTCATTAGTCTCATTTTTCTGCCCGTTCCTATATTTTCTTCTAATAAAATCAATAATAGAGATGAACACAGTGATACTATGTATAATTCAACATAGGTGTATGTACTTTTATTGTATTCAAAAAAAGTAATTTAATCTAAATTAAAAATAGGAGACGGCAATGTCATTTCCAAAATTCGTCATTTAAAATGTTAAGAAAATGCCAGAATGGCCTTGGCCTTGGCCTTCAATGCCAGAATGATTGGACAACAATTGGTGACTTTTGCATTCCGCCTCCAATGCACTGGAAGGTAATGCTCTATGACTGGACGCCAGAGATGCTGAAATTTTATTTGAATGCCTTTCAGCATACACTTCCAGACCCCAGTAACCTCGCTCGTTGGAGCTTTGCCGAGGATAGTTCTTGTCCCCTCTGTAGCAATACCCCTTGCACAGCTAGACACATTCTAGCTGGCTGCAAGGTGGCCTTAGATCAAGGACGGTACACTTACCGCCATGACAAAGTTCTCGCTGTTATTCGCGAGGTAATTAGTCTCTCAGTGGCTCGTGCCAACGAGGGTTTGACAGTATCCTCCAAACCCCCAATACAGTTTGTGCGGGATGGCTCTAAAGGCAAAAAACATTTAACTACAAAACCTTTCTCAATAATCGAGAAAGCTACAGATTGGACTCTGGAGGTTGATTCGGTCTCTAAGCAGTATAAATTCCCTGAAAGTCTCGGATGCACAGCCCTCCGTCCAGATATAACTCTTTACTCTCTATCTCGGAAGGTGGCTCTTATTGTAGAATTAACTGTTCCATGGGAATCAAATATCCCAAAAGACCACGAGTACAAATTAAATAAATACCATGATCTCGCAAATGCCGTAACCCGGAACGGCTTCACTGTTCACCTTCACGCGGTGGAAGTTGGCGCTCGTGGCCTGCCAGCTAAATCTCTATTTCACCTCTTTAAAGATCTTGGCCTTTCCAGAAAAATAATCAACTCTTTCTTAGAAAAATTATCTAAAACTGCGATTTGCGCATCTCAAATTCTATGGCTTCGAAGGGGGAGTGAATGGGTGGCAAGGTGAACGCTCACATGTGGCAAGACAGCTGTCCTAAACCTACCACAGCCGGTTCGTAAGTCCGGAATCCACTGCTCACCCCCCAAAAGTGTAAAAAAAATAGTATTATGATGGGCCCGACTCCGGTCGGTGAATTCCATGGCAGCTCCGTTTGTATTTATTATTAAAATAATTTGGTTCATATATAGAGTAAAAGAAAACAATGTATAGATGAGAAATATCGAAGGAGAAACATCGATAAGGCATCATCGATGTAAAAAACACCAAACACCAATCTCTAACCATCGATATTTTTAATATATCGGACATTGATGTCCATCCCTAGTCTTCTCTCAATAAAAGTTCGATGCATCAATTGAAATTTTATGAGATCTAGTCGGTCCGGTTCTTGAAATGAAGCAGTCATTTCAAACGGGTCGTTCATGAGCAACCCAAAACTACTTTTTACAGTAAACCCAAAGCTCCCAGTTTGTCCACTGAGCAGCATATTTAACATCAAATCTGACTTACCAATTGGTTATTATATAACCATTTTGAAATCTACCAAATGTATTGTAGTATTGCACCGTGGTAGATTTGCAATTATTTTCTAGGATAACAGTATTAAAGAGTTGATTTAGTTTTAAGCAAACCATGTACAAATAGAATTTGAATATTAAAATAAAAACAATATAAAGTAGTTTTATTTTAATTTTAACCTGCTTTACAGCCCAACAAACACAACAGCCATATAAGAAGTGCCGAATATAGCTTTAAACTGATTAAAAGTCATGGAAAGGCGTTCAGATTACTCAGCTCTGTAAAGGTGGCATTCAAAGCAATTTGGCTTATTTTATTTTATTTTATTTTATTTTATTCTGGAACCAAACAGAACTACATACAATGCAATAAAAACCTATTTAAAAGTGACAAAAATCCATTAATGTGATTCCGAATATAAAGTATACAAAATGAACGCAATATAATTTTATATTGTTTCCGCTTGAGAATGGGGGGAATCAGGATGGGAAGTGAGGTGAAAGGGAGAGACAAAATAGATAAAAATATATTATGTATGTATATAAATATATTTATATTTAATTTTAGGTATGATATATAGTTATTATAAAGAATATACTTGAGATAAAATTATGTCCTTGAACTAAATTAAATGAAATATAATATGTATAAATGTTATGTGATCATCTAGATAGACTGTAGATTTCTTTTTATTGAGTTCTTATAAGAGGTTTTTGATGAGTGTAATATGTCCACACTTAAAAAGTCTGTATTATATCTATGACACGCTCTGTATAGAAATGCATTTTGAGATGCGTTGGTTTTCACCACAGGGAGATGAAATAGCCGATGCGATCGAACATCTATATATAGTCTTATATTACCTTTTAGTCATAATTTTGTCGTTTTAGTCTAATAAGGATAGTATAATAGCTATAAAGCATACTACTTTATAAACATTGTATGACAGCTGTATAGTGATCGAATAAATAACCTTTATAGAATACCCCTCGGCCATTTGGCGTTTTTTCTATATCGGCAGAGAAGTTCTATATATGTTTTGTCAGATATTTTTTCTATATTTCTGGTGCAACCTTATGAAACCACCGGTAAGATCTGGCATGAAATTTGAATTTTCAAGTTTGAGGGTAGGTCAGGTCATGTCAGGTCCGGCTCGGCCCCGCTCAAGTAAATAAATAAATAAACAAAACAAAAGCTACTACATTACCCTACTTTAGCAAAGGCTGTATAGTGGTTAAAAGACCCACCCTTATACAGCTTATAGTCATATTGAAGCTTATAAGGACCTCAGGCAGCTTATAGTTTTATAAAGCTTATATTAAAGTTGCAGATGCCATATAAGCAAAGCGGTTAATTTTTCTCGAATCTTTATAACCTAAACTGTTTGTGTTGTATTTTTAAAGGCATTTTAACCCTTGGAGTAAATGGGTATTTTCATGGATGCATCTGTTTCTTTTGCAGGATTTTCGGCGACATCGATCTTAAAGTACTATCATAATCATAAAAAGAACAACTGCACAATGATTGCATTGAAATTTCGAATATAGAATATTGAAATATCATTTTGTAAAACAATTAGATAATTATGAATAAATATGAGAACGTCAAAGAAGTGAAAAAAACGCGCGACCAGATTTGGTCGACTCGTACTCAACGGATAATTGTTTCGCAACCAGATTTGGTTGACTCATACTCAACGGGTTAAGTCATAAAATACTCGTATTATAGGTATATCCTATTTCAAAGTGTCTGAGCAATACCCAGCAACTGTTATTTTTTACTGCGAAAAATAAAATTTATTTACAAAAAATCTTTAAACCATAATTACTAATTAAAATTGGGTTAAAATAATAATATTTTGAAGGTGCGTTAAAATTTAGTTAGATATGTTACTTGTCGATGAAATGATGTCCGCAAGAGAATTTGGGGATTAAACTACAATACAATCATTTTAAAGTCAATAAAATGCAATATATTAGTAGCCTTTAGGAATTATTATATATTTGCAACGGCAAATGATCATGCAGCTTCCTTTCGTTACCATTCCATATCATTTTAAGGCATTGTCCGACTAGAAGTTTTAATAAAGTATCAATTGGAGACACTTTTACAGCCGCTGGCTCTGTAAAGGTGGCTTATACCACCAAAAGTAGCCGTTATGACCGCTATTCAGCCACTATTCAGCTAAAAACCGTATAAAATGCGCATAATCCCATATAAACGTTTATATGACTGCTATATGACCAGTTATTGTGACTAAAAGCTGTAGCGATAAAGTTGCCGAGACCGTTATATAGCCAATTTGTGCTACTTGGGAGACTAAGCAGCGTGAATAATTGTTTTTTTTAAGAATTACTCCTGATTGCTTGAATTATACTAAATAAAACAAAAATGTATTATTCTAATGAGTTGTTTCTTGAAGCGAAAATACTTGATATTGGGCAACTGTATTGTTTAAAATCTGCTTTAAATTTCTATCGCGCGCAAGCAGACATTGTTCTCTGATAAGAACACAAGATCGGTGCAGGAACCACAATATATAGTGCTTTAACGGACCTTAAGTCCACTACATACGATCAACAAATGCATCGATTTCCAATGAAATCCACTGACACAATTCAGCTATTATTTTGACTCGTGCAGTTATGAATCAGCACGATGAAACAATACTTTTACTCAGAATATTTCACATTGCATCATTTCACGGCCTATACAAACCGGCCAAAAAGCAACCAAATTATCATTCCCCGAGTGATCATCTTCCCCCAAGGTTGCGACGGCATATCCGGTACCCCTCTACGAGGTCGCTCAACGGATCCGGCTCCTTGGTTTCCTTTCCTCATTCTCCCTGAGTCTCGAAGCATTAGTCTGTAATCCTACAGACTCGAGCCGTGCCCAGTACGAGATACTAGGAGCACACATACAATCCTCATCCACTTTCCTACATAACCTCCGTCGCGCAACCCTCGCATCTCGATAAAATAATCCGGGCACTCGTTAATTCGGAAAGAGTTATAACTGGCAATATTCAATCGATTCAATCAATAAATATCTTCTGCTTCATCAAAACCGCCTTTAAATACGGAGATAACTCGTAAGTTGACACCACCACCCTCACATCGAATAATTTGGAGTCTTGTGAGGGGTGGTCCCTCACAGTGACCAGGAGATTTACATCGTTTGGATCTGTTGTCCAAACAAAGTTTTTTTTGTCTTTTGTTTTGTTTGTATTTTTTTTCTCTCTGTCGAACATTAATTGTCTGTCGAATCTACATCGTTTGGACAACACCACTATAATGCATTACCTTGTCCCTAGGTTAAAGAATATTTTAGGAAAACTCTTCGATATTTCAAGACTGACACAGGTGGTTTTAAAAAAAAATCTCATTTAGTGGTTAATTAAATGAAGAACGGAAACTGAATGTATCCTCATGACATTTTAAAAATAGCGTCACAATTATACACACACAATTTACACACCCTCACATCTCTAACAATATAAATTACCTATATGTAAACAAGAATGAATGCAGCGTTTTATTTTTATAGCATAATATTTTGTATTTGGATTTATTTTATAATTAATTTCTACTACTATTGTTATTTAATGATTCTTTAGATTTTTTAATGATTATTTGTTTATCTAATTTTATTCTATTTTTTAATTTACTATAAAATATCTTTTTTATAAAACTAAATTTGAAATAATAAATAAAATTGGTGTTTTCCTTGGCACAGGTACTGCCTACTTAGAAATAATTCCTACATATTTTTTAAAAATAAATAAATAATAAAATAAAAAAAAGGGATTATAAAGGTTCAATGAATTGCCGCATTAGGTTGCTCCGAAGCAGTAACCGCACTCTCGAGCGCCAGGGCGTTCTGAGGATAGAGTGTGAGGGAAACAAACAGAGGGATACTTCTTGCCAAACGCCTTCGCTCGGGCGTTACGCTGGGGTGGAGATTGGCCCGTTTGAATATCTGCGTCGGCGGAGTAGCGACCATGTGGCGGCCGTATGCGAGCTCCTTGGACTCCTGTCGTCGATCGCTTCGATTTCAATTTTGTTCTACGAGAAGCTACTGTCTGGAATACTGTGACATTGGTGACCCCTGGCTTAGAACAGTATTAGCTCCGAAATTCCATTTTTTTTAACTGGAGCCAACTCTACTCTCTATCTAATAACGAAGGCTTTCCAAGATCTGTCAATAAGAGGTTTTTATCAAGATCTACAAGGCATACTAAAGACCTATTCTTGAGTATGGCTATCAGCTCTGGAGCCCCTACTTAGGCAAAGATGTAGATATCCTGGAAAAGCTTCAGCGAAGGGCAACCAAAATGCCAGTAGGTCTGAAGAATAGGAATTATGAAGATCGCTTAGAATTACTTGGAATGACTACTCTCAACAAAAAAGAAGACAAAGAGGGGACCTGATTGAGACATATAAAATTCTAACAGATTATTACGATGTACCTGGACTGAAGATTATTTACAAATTCAATGTCAACACAAATCTTCGAGGTCACAACAAAAAACATTTAAATCTAATCCTCTTAACCCCTCAAGCCCCGATTGGCCGATATCGGCCACAAACTGATTCAGTGTGACGGGCCCGTTTTAATTTTATTTTAATTTAATTTGTTGTATTTCATTATGTTTTATTATATTAATATGTTTTATTTTAATTATGGGTACAGTGGTTTGGCAGTAATAAATGTTTTTGGTGAGACAGTGTCATAATTCAATTTTTTTACTAATTTTTACTAAAAATTTTTGGGACATCAACTTGTCAATCGGCTGAGGGGCCGAGGCCTGAAGGGTTAAGAACGTTCTGCAAAATAGAGTGGTGGACATGTGGAATAAACTACCACTTAAAGTGATTAGTGCAAGCTCTGTCAATTAATTTAAAAACAAACTCGATTTGTACCTACCTAAAAACTTTTTAATATTGTCTATATTATATTGTTATTAATGTTTAGCATTACAAGATCTGCTCTAGACGTATCGACACAGCTGCCTGTCCAGAATAAATGATAATAATAATAATAATATTTATTCCGGACATGCAGTCTTGCTGATACGTCCAGATCAGATCATGTAAAACTAGCCGTAAACTATATTAACAAGTCTGTTTTTCAATTGATTGACAGAGCTTACACTAATCACTAAAAATGGTAGTTTATTCCACATGTCCACCACTATTTTGCAGTGTTCTTAACCCTTCAGGCCTCGGTCCCTCAGCCGATTGACAAGTTGATGTCCCAAAAATTTTTAGTAAAAATTAGTAAAAAAATTGATCTATGACACTGTTTCACCAAAACATTTATTACTGCCAAGCCACTGTACCCATAATTAAAATAAAACATATTAACATAATAAAACATGATAAAATAAAACAAATTAAATTAAAATAAAATTAAAACGGGGCCGTCACGCTGAATCGTGTTTTGGCCGATATCGGCCAATCGGGGCTCTAGGGGTTAAGAGGATTAGACTTATATTTTGGACGGTTGAGATTTTTATCTGTGACCCCGAAGATTTGTGTCCATGTTGAATTTGTAAATATTCTCTAGCCTAGGTAAAACATAATCATTTGTGAGAGTTTGTTACATCTAATCAAAAGACTGTGTAACATATCTTATTTTCAACCCCTTGCTGGTTAAATTAAACCCTTTTTTCACTAAGAAACCATAGAGCATACTAAAATCAGTAGTCAAAGTATTAAAGCTTGAAACTCGTAACAAATATCATCAGATTAGATCAAGACGGCTACTGGCGGACCGCCGTTCGGATTTTTACCGCAGAAGGTAGATATTTTGTTCTAATAATTATTTTTGAAAACGTAATACTGATCGGATTTGTTTTCCTTCAACTTGCGAAGTAAAACTATATTTAATTATAGAAAAATAAATATTGTACGCCCGATTGGTAAACTGTATAGCACATGAAATAGTACCTATCCATTTTGTACGACCTACTTACAGTTCACAATAAAGAAATTATTATTATTCAGAAGCCTCCTCCTGTGGAAGGCTCACGGCTGACGGCTGGTGGATCAGTTTCGCCTGGGGGACTGCCTCCCGGCGCTACTGGACGGTTTGCGCACCGTATGGCGACGCCAATCAGTAGTGCAATCTGACTAATTGCTGAAGGAGTCTGGAGACTATGGAAATATACTGTTAGTATATTATTACGCATAAGCAGCGGGGTGGATGTTGACTTGTCATCAACTACTCTTGAAATGATCAAATGGCTACCTGATCCTGAATTCAGAGCCGGGCAAAAGATGCCATTGGTCTGCGATAAATTCAAACCGAATCACCGCTGAATATTATGGCAGGTAGAGGTAGCGTAAGCGACCCTTAACCAGTCGATAGGTAGTAGGTATCCTGATGGTTAATTCGACGGAGATATCCTTCCAAAACTGGTAGTCAGGGGGCGAGGTGGCCCACTGTTTTACCTTCCTAGTGCCTCTCCGTAAGGCGTTGGACTCTGGCGGGTTTGTGGCTTTGCTGGACGGTAGGTTTGTACTGTCTCAAAGTCATCGACGCTCCCCTCCTGGGAGACAGAACAATCACATATCGTTAAAACTTCCTGAGGTGACGGGTTCGCCCGTTGTAGTTAGTTGACCCGAGGTTAGATTTCAAGATGACTAGTTGACCCGAGGTTAGATGTCAAGATGACTCTAGTTGACCCGAGGTTAGATGACAAGATGACCAAAATTTATTGGGCTGACATTTACGGGCGCCTATCCATACTTCAATTGGAGATAATCAACATGCAAGATGTATCCTTGCAAATGTAGAAAACTGCATGCATATAGTGGTGTTTCGGGGTAAACATGTTACAGAAAAGTATGCAAATCGAAAAAAAAAACTGGTACTCCATAATTATGCAGTTTACATTTATTTAACTTTTCAATATCTTACAAAACTCTTCTCAAAGAGAAAAGTAAAACTAGCTGCTCCGCTGTACAATAACACTTATACGCAGATAAAATAATATAACTAATGAAGAAAAGAGATTTACCAGATACTTTTGATAGCTGTGTGGTTTTACGTGCCAACTGCTACAATTTGGGTAATTCAATAGTCACAGTATCTGCTCGCAAATACCCAAAATTGTCAAAATAACTAGTAATAAATATCGTAAGATAAATAGTAATGCATCCAAATATCACTGATATATTAGGACCTTGCATTAATAATAATAAATACAAACGGAGCTGCCATGGAATTGCCACATGTGAGCGTTCACCTTTCCACCCATTCACTCCCCCTTCGAAGCCATAGAATTTGAGATGCGCAAATCGCAGTTTTAGATAATTTTTCTAAGAGTTGATTATTTTTCTGGAAAGGCCAAGATCTTTAAAGAGGTGAAATAGAGATTTAGCTGGCAGGCCACGAGCGCCAACTTCCACCGCGTGAAGGTGAACAGTGAAGCCGTTCCGGGTTACGGCATTTGCAAGATCATGGTATTTATTTAATTTGTACTCGTGGTCTTTTGGGATATTTGATTCCCATGGAACAGTTAATTTTACAATAAGAGCCACCTTCCGAGATAGAGAGTAAAGAGTTATATCTGGACGGAGGGCTGTGCATCCGAGACTTTCAGGGAATTTATACTGCTTAGAGACCGAATCAACCTCCAGAATCCAATCTGTAGCTTTCTCAATTATTGAGAAAGGTTTTGTAGTTAAATGTTTTTTGCCTTTAGAGCCATCCCGCACAAACTGTATTGGGGGTTGGAGGATACTGTCAAACCCTTGTTGGCACGAGCCACGTGCCACTTCGATTTCCACTTCGATTCCTAAGAAATACCGTAACTTATATTTCTAGTCATTTAGCAAATTGCAAAATACTTCATGTCAAAGCGTCATCATTAGGCTTCAATTATCAGTCTGTGTCATTTCGTCGAAGTATCAAGAACGGTAATTTTGTTAGGTTCGACGGTTTGAAGATGTCAAAATTTGAGCCGACAAAACGTCATTTGCGGGAAGCAATGCTCTTCTGCTTTCATCTTAAGAAAACTGCCGCAGAATGTCATAGATTGCTGCTGGAGGCTGAATAGAGACATCCACGGATCCAAGGTAATGCTTTGCAATTGGTGGGACCGAAAGGGTGTCGTCTATTACAAGCTGCTGAAACCGGGAGAAACCATCACGGGCGATCGCTATCGAGCTCAGTTCAAGAATTTGAGCAATGCTGTGAAGATAAAACGGCTGGAATACGCTAAAAGGCACGACAAGGTAATTTTCCAGCATGACCATGCTCGACCACACGTCGCGATGCAGGTCAAGAACTTCCTGGAAACGCTTCGCTGGGACATCCTACCTCACCCGCCGTACTCCCCAGATATTGCGCCATCTGACCGGTTCCCGGTGACTATTTGTTCCGGTCAATGGCCCATGGCCTTTCCGAGCAGCGCTTCCAGTCGTTCCAGGATATTGAAAAATGGGTGGATTCGTGGTAAGCCTCCAAGGACGAAGACTTCTTCCGCCGGAAAATCAGTCTCTTGCCAGAAAGATGGGAGAACTACATAGCTAGCGATGGACAATACATTGAATGAAATGCACTTTCCAATTTGCGTTGAAATAAATGTTCAATATCATAAAAAAATTGAAGTTTTCAATTCAAAGACCTAATATGATTAGTAAGGCACATATTATTGGCCTTCAATGCCAGAATGACTGGAAAATTACTGTGGACTTTTGTATTCCTCCACCAACGCACTGGAAGATAATGTTGTATGACGACGCCAGAGATGCTGAAATTTTATTCAAAGACCTTTCAGCATAAGTTCCAAGCCCTGGTGGCCTCGCTCGTTAGAGCTATTCTGAGGATAGTTCATGCTGGCAAGGCAGCCTTAGATCAAGGACGGTACACTTACCGCCACAACAAAGGCCTTGCTGTTGTTCGCGAGGTAATTAACCTCTCAGCGGCTTGTGCGAACGGGATCTAATGATACCCTACAAACTCTCAATACAGTTTGTGCAGGATGGCTTTAAAGGTAAAAAACAGTCCACTACAAAAACTTTCTCAATAGTCGAGATAGCTTCGGATTAGATTCTGGAGGTCGATTTGGTCTCTAAGCAGTATAAATTCCCTGAAAATCTTGGATGCACAGCCCTCTGTCCAGATATAACTGTCCATATATAACTCTTTAACGGCCCAGTGGCATAGTAGTCAGGTTGCCTGATATTACATTGCACGGTTCTGAGTTCGATTCCCGGATGGGTCACCTTTTTCCATTAAGATACAATTAACAGAATTTACATTTCAATTCTGTCTATCAATTGCAATAACAAGACACACTTCCGCACATGTTACACGCATACATACATATAAACACTTGATAGTGGTTGGTTGTAAGAGATTGTCGTATGATAATAAACCCGTCCATTATGAATTTTCACAATAAAGGTTAGAAACGAACAAACCTCTTGGAAGATAGCCCTTATCGTAGAATTAACTGATCTATGGGAATCAAAAGACCACGATTTACTTAAAATAAGTACCATGATCTCGCAAACGCTATCACCCGGGTCGGCTTCACTGTTCACCTTCACGCGGTGGAAGTTGGCGCTCGTGGCCTGCCAGCCAAATCTCCGTTTTACCTCTTTAAAGATCTTGGTTCCTCCAGGAAAATAGCTCCTCCTAGAAAAACTATCTGAAACCGCATTTTCCGCATCTCACATTCTATGGCTTTAAAGGGGGAGTGAATGGGTGGTAAGGGGGACGCTCACATGTGGCAAGACAACTGTTTTAATCCTACCACAGCCGGTCGTTAGTCCGGAGTCCACGGCTCACCCCCCCAGAATTGTAATAATAGTAATATGATGGGCCAGGCCCGACTCTGGTCAGTGAATTTCGTGGCAGCTCCGTTTATATTTTAATTATTTATCTTTCGCAGCCTGGCTAAAAATCATTCTTTTTATTCACAGAAAAAAATATTTATAGGATGGGTTTAGAGGGATTCGTTTCTTTTGAATGTCAGTTCAGACATTTATGCAGTATTATTCATGAGAGTTTTACAAGCAAATGACACGGGTTACGATGTCTTCGACCCAACCAGCATCCTACCAATATGAATAAACCGTATGGTGTCAATAAGAATAACATTGGATAAAGCTTTAGCGTTGCTCCTGATAATTTTCACAACTTCTGAGACGAACAGAGATTTGATTATCTGGGACTGAAGAAATACTGGCTCTGCGTCGATGGCGATCTTGTCTCGAGCGTCCGTCACTTGGATGCAGAACGTTGTGCTATTACTCGGGCAGACAAAGAGGGACATCATCAGCGACACTTTGTTGGTGGTTTTCAACATGTTGATGTTGTAGCGAGCGAGCGCCGTGAACTCGTCCGATTTCGTGTCCTTGACGAGTTGGAAACCTCGAGCGTTGAGAGCCGCTCTGAAATCTGCGAACGTGACCAGCGTCGGCGCCTCGGGCAGCGGCGGCTCTTTGGGCGGCGCTTCGCTCGACATGGTGCCTCCCGACAGCAGCAGCGACGTCGGCTTGCATTTAATGAGCAGCGGTTTTCCCCCCACCGGCGCTATCGGCCGTCGCATTAACTGCATCAGTCTGCCGTTGGGCTCTTCCACCGGAATCTGCGGTTCGAGCGGCGGTTTTCGCTTCGGCGTATACGTTTTCAGTTTATCGACGACGACGTTGCTTACAATGGGCACTTCGAAACCGCTTCCGGGCAAAAGGGGCGGCGCCTCAGCCAGCGATTCGGTATTCAAAATGATGGGTATCCACTCGGTCGTCTCAGCCATCATCGATAACTTTGATTTGATTTTCATGGGCATCCGCTCGGTTGTCGTAGCCATTACCGCTGGCTCTATTGTATCCATTTTCTCATCATCCAATGTATTGACGACGTCGATGTTTCTCAACGAACGAACGTCTATGATGTTCAAACCGGGACTCTCCTCGGCGGGGGTCGTCTGATTCAGATTAAGGAGCGGCGACACCGTTCGCTCGTTCATTTCAGTGTCAAAATTAATCGACGCGACCGTTATGTTCTGACTTTGGATCGGCTGTTGATCTGATTCTTGCTGGTTCAATTGCATAATGCTCGGTTGCATGTGTAACGTCGTCGATTCCATCAGAGAAATTTCGACCTCGTTGGGCAGAGGCGGCGGCGGCCCCGCATTTCGGAGCGTCATCGATAAATCTATGAAATTGTGCGGTATTTTCGGCGGCGGATAGAAGTCGGTTTTCGGAGCGAAACTGCTCGTGCTACGTACGAATTCGGCATGATGCGATTTCGTTGAATTCGTCCACAGGACAGTAATTCCCTCGTCATCGCGATCCATTAGGTATTCTAAGGGGGTTTCGTCACATTTTAATAAGTCAGATCTTTTCGGCTTTTTCTTGTTAAGCTTCGGGAATGTTCGCTGTACCATTGACATTATTTGCAATTCGAGCTCGCGTATCAATTTTGATTGTTTCTCGGGCGTTTCTGCGACGTTCTCTGATTTGACGCTTGCGTTTGTGGACTTAGTTTCGTCAATGACGAGAACGCTTACGCTCGATGACGACGACGACGACAGTTTACGAGGTTTTGACAGCATCATTTTCGAAGATTTTAACGGCGGATCGTCTTCGGAATCAGTCTCAGCGTTACGGCATCGTTTCAAGTGCAGATTACGCACGACGTCTGCATCGTTGATCACCCCTTTCAACTCATCCGCATCCAAATGTAAATTTGAAATGTAAAAGTGTTCGAAAGTGTTCATAACTTTTGAATCTTCTCTAAGATTAATTAAAAAGTTTCGTGCGTCGGTTGCATCGGTGCCATTCATAGCGATGAAGCAGGGCTTTATCCGGAGATCTGATTGCAGTTCCATTAAGTTGTGATGGATCGACAAATGGGAACGAACATTGTTGATACGATTGAAATGCCGGTTGCAAAATTTGCAGACGTACAAACGATGCCATTCTTTGGATGATGAACACCTCAACCGTGTGATGTCAACGTTCGTATAGTCATCGTTGGTGTTAGTGTCATCGGCGTTAGTGTCGTCGGCGTCGTAGTGAGAATCAACGTATTTTCTGCGGAAGCGACCAATGCTATCCCGTTTTGAGTATCGGTGATTAGCTGATGACGTGTCACATTCCGCAGAGGTCAGCTCGACATTTGTCGTTGTTACGATTGGTGGAGTATGAGCGGCACGCTCCAATTCGGCGCTCGTTCCCCTTGAATATTTCTGACTAATTTTCGAAATGTTCAGCAAAGTCACCGCCGGAAGTTTACTGAAGTCCAAATTCTGAAAGAAAAATCAGATTTTTTAAAGCTTATGTAAAAACCTCTAAAGTATATTTGTTAATCGCTGTGGCTGGGAGTGATCTTATAAGAATACTCAATGGACAGTATTTATTTACTATTAAGCAAAATTGCTTAATAGCAAATGCTTTTTGCTTAATAGTTGGGGAGCCAGCGACAAAAAATGCAAGAGTTTTGTAAAAGCTGATACTTTCAGATCAGACAGTAATTTGACCATAGAATGCTGGGGTAAAGTCAGCAGGCCAGATTCCGGGACACCTGGCGCTGGCCTACTAGAAAAGCTAAAAATTCAACAGTTGGTGCAATAAAGAACTCTAAACAAATGGTCAGACTGCTTAACAATAGAACGGGTGGCGTCAGCATTACCTAACATATCACAAAAATTAAGTCCCTGCAAATACGCCGGCACATATTTGTCGGTAGCCATCGGTCTAATGTTCAAAGTTCAAAGTATATTTATTCCAAAAAAACCCGGCGAGGGTATAGAACTTACAATTAATAAATACATTTTTTATAATATTCATATTTTAAACATACACTGCCGGCCAAAAGTTTGAGACCACCTACATCAAGGAAGGAAAATGAAAAAAAAACTCAAAATACGAAGCAAGAGGTTAAATTATTATTTGAAATAATTATTTACTTAATACTTATTTACACATACATCAAGAAAAAACCAAAATTATCAATAAATTACACAAAAAATGCCGTTCATATTTTTAACAGATTTTTCGTCAAAAAACCCTCCCTTGCATTTTATTTCTTTTTTCACTAGTCTGCATACAAGGAATCAATTTCTCGGTTGTATCTTGTGAAATATTGTTTCAGCTTTCTTGTAAAGTCTTCCACTTGTTATCTTTTTCTATCAAGTTCTTCCCACAAAAGCTCATTTGGGTTGAGATCCGGGCTCTGAGGGGGGCCACACCATGTTTTGTAACACCCCTTCTGTTTCTTTACATTCTAAATAACTCCTGCATAATTTTGAACTAGGTTTGGGATCATTATCTTGTTGGAAAAAAATACCATTTACAATTAATCTTAAACCAGACAGAACAGCATTTTGCTGTAGTATTCGTTTATACTGCACCTTTTTCATGATTCCATCGACTCGTACCAAATCTCCGGTTCCATGGACCGAGAAGCATCCCCAGACCATAATGCAACCACAACCATGCTTGACTGTTGGCACCATACAGTCTGGCATCATCTTTTTCTGGGCGCTACGTTGAACAAAATTCTTCGTTTAGATCCAAATATTTTAAATTTGAATTCTTATGTCCAAAAACTACTAAGGCCATAAAACAAAGAGAAACGGATGCAGTGGGCTCTTACCCATCGATATTGGTCAGAAGACAACTTTAAAAAGTGTCTGGTTTAAGATTAATTGTAAATGGTATTTTTTTCCAACAAGATAATGATCCCAAACCTAGTTCAAAATTATGCAGGAGTTATTTAGAATGTAAAGAAACAGAAGGGGTGTTACAAAACATGGTGTGGCCCCCCTCAGAGCCCGGATCTCAACCCAAATGAGCTTTTGTGGGAAGAACTTGATAGAAATGTGCGCAGTTGTTGTCCCTACTCGCAAGATAACAAGTGGAAGACTTTACAAGAAAGCTGAAACAATATTTCACAAGATACAATCGACAAATTGATTCCTTGTATGTCATTTGGACAAAGACATTACTGAAAGAGTAATGTCTTTGTCCAAATGACGTCCAAATTAGCACGCCAGCTGATGACACAGAACTACGCAAAACGACTGAAGCGACACAACATCCTAGAGCTGCAAGACAGACAGTAGCTCTAGGCCTTAAGGATGAGTGGATGCTCTCGCTGGGGAGCACATTCTGCAAGAGACTAAGCTATGTCACCACATCGACTCATAGTCCTTCGACTGATTGCCGATAAACCAGGAACAAAAAAAAAAAAAAAAATTATCATATTATTCTTACACTTCTCGGGGAGGAATGGTAGACCCTGGACTGGCTACGGCAGGTTTAGGACAGTTGTCTTGAGGCATGCATGCATGCAACTTACCAACCATTCACTCCCATATTCGGACCTATAAGACTTGAGATGCAGAAACTGCAGTTCTAGATTTTTCTAGTTAGAAGTTGTTTGTTTTCCTAGAGAGATTTTTTTTTCTAGAGAGATCTTTAAAGAGATAAAAGAGGGATTTGGCTGACAGGTCACGAGTGCCAACTTCACTGCGTGAAGGTGAACAGTGCAGCCATTCCGGGTGTTAGCATTTACAATATCATGGTATTTGTTTAGTTTGTGCTCGTGGTCTTTGGGGATATTTGACTCCCATGGAACTGTTAATTTTGGAATAAAATAAGACAGAGAAGAAAGATTACCTGGACGGAATATCTGGTCAGAGAGCTATGCATCCAAGACTCTCAGGAAAATGATACTGCCTAGAGCAGTGATTCCCTAACTATGGTACGCGTACCACCAGTGGTACGCGACGCTTCTTAACCCTTGGAGTAAATGGGTATTTTCATGGATGCATCTGTCTCTTTTGCAGGATTTTCGGCGACATCGACCTTAAAGTACTATAACTACGAAACTACTACACCAATCATAAAAAGAACAACTGCACAATGATTGCATTGAAATTTCGAATATAGAATATTGACATATCATTTTGTAAAACAATTAAATAATTATGAATAAATATGAGAACGTCAAAGAAGTGAAAAAAACGCGGAACCAGATCTGGTCGTATCATACTCAACGGATAATTGTTTCAGAACCAGATTTGGTCGTATCATACTCAAGGGGTTAAGGAGGTACGCAAGCAGCCATGGCCATAGGACATAACATAGTAAATAATGAGATAAAACGTTTTTAAATTTCGCACTTTGACACCCGCGCGAAAAATTTGTAACTGAAAATAAACTTACGGTGAGTGAAAATGTAATCATTAACATCAAAAATCACCACCAAATGATCGTTGAAACATTTGAAGAATATTTTAAAGAAGATTATTCAGAGTTCAATTGGATAAAAAAACCATTCGTTTCGGAGCTGTATAATGTTCGTGAAAATTTAAGTGTAAGTGAAAAGGAATGTCTAATAGAACTATCTTGCGATGGAGGTTTGCAAGCGGAATTCAACAAACTGGAGTTGTGTGAATTTTGGCTAAAAGTTAAAAATGAATATCCATCGCTGTCCAGAAAAGCATTACTGTTTCTGATTCCATTTACAACCACGTATCTCTCTGAGAGCGGATTTTCTGCTATATATAAATAAATACAAACGGAGCTGCCATGGAATTCACCGACCGGAGTCAGGCCCATCATAATACTATTTTTACACTTCTGGGGGGTGAGCAGTGGATTCCGGACTTACGAACCGGCTGTGGTAGGATTAGGACAGCTGTCTTGCCACATGTGAGCATTCACCTTACCACCCATTCACTCGCCCTTCGAAGCCATAGAATTTGAGATGCGCAAATCGCAGTTTTAGATAATTTTTCTAAGAGAGTTGATTATGTTTCTGGAAAGGCCAAGATCTTTAAAGAGGTGAAATAGAGATTTAGCTGGCAGGCCACGAGTGCCAACTTCCACCGCGTGAAGGTGAACAGTGAAGCCGTTCCGGGTTACGGCATTTGCAAGATCATGGTATTTATTTAATTTATACTCGTGGTCTTTTGGGATATTTGATTCCCATGGAACAGTTAATTCTACAATAAGGGCCACCTTCCGAGATAGAGAGCAAAGAGTTATATCTGGACGGAGGGCTGTGCATCCGAGACTTTCAGGGAATTTATACTGCTTAGAGACCGAATAAACCTCCAGAATCCAATCTGTAGCTTTCTCAATTATTGAGAAAGGTTTTGTAGTTAAATGTTTTTTGCCTTTAGAGCCATCCAGCACAAACTGTATTGGTCCCGCACAAACTGTATAATAAAAAACAAATATCGTAATAAGCTCAACATAGACCCTAATCTGCGCTTAAAATAAAATACAACTGAGCCAAATATTTCCTCTCTTGTCTCGAACATGCAGCGCCATTTTTCGCACTAAGAGTATTGTATTTTTTTCTATAATTAATAAATAATCATAATGTTGTCATAAACAGTTGTTGCAGTGTTTATTACTTTACCTGTTAACTGTGACACTTCAGTGGTACGCTACTGATTTATAATTTCGTAAGTGGTACGCGAAATTAAAAGTTTGGGTACCGCTGGCCTAGAGGCAACCTTCATAATCCAATCGGAAACATTCTCAATTATTGAGAAAAAAATAAAAATATTTTTTGATTTTTGAAATTTAATAATTTAACATTTTAAAAAAGTTAGCACGTTAGGCACGCTGCGCCATCTTGCAGTAGGTAAAATATCGAGAATAAACAACATTTGCAATATTATACCCACCGCTAGATGGCACAATGCTTTTTATACTTTTTTGCTTTCCCGGCAGCGGGAAAGTATTGTGAACGCACTTCTGTGTCGGTGTGTGTGTATTCCTCCACGATAGCGCTCAAACGCTTTATCCGATTGAGCTGTTAGATGCAGACATTTGATCATGGCAAGAGTTGAAAAGATTGTGGTTGAAATCGGTCCACCAGAGGGGGCACGTTAGTCAAACGTCTATCTCGAAATATTGGACTTAGACTTGAAGTTTGGTACACAGATGCATTGTTGACCCAAAACCCCATTGTGACATTTTGTTTGGAATATCTCTTATACAAGCGACACAAATAATTTTTAAATTCCGCCGTATTCAAGAAAATACTACATCATATCGAAAACTGGCCATTTTATAACCACGGAAATATTGCTTTTGAGGATTGAGGGGGGGGGGGGGGGGGAGGTGGTGTTACATCCGATTTTTTTTAAATTATTAAGTCTTTCAAATTATCCATTCTTTTTCACAATCTTTTTATCAAAAGATGCTTTTAACATGATTTTATTAGGTCGACCTGTATGTAAATATGTAATGGAATCTAAGGTAACCAATTTAACCGTCTTCCAAGGATCGTAGCGTCATGAAAATTGGCAGCTGTATGTAGTTCTGATGACAATACAATAATATGGTACTGTCGAACTGATCTGATGATAGAGTCGGAAGATATGAACTGGAACTTCATGATGGAACATCGTATCATAGCTGTGTTTGGACTTGTTAGAAAAGTCTTGGAATGAACGTTGACCACGATTAGGTTTCAAGGTCTGATGATGAAGCCGGAAGATAGGCACTGGCATTCCATGATGGAATATCGTATCATAGCCGTGTGTATGTGAATATCGTATCATAGCCCAAAAGCGTGTTTTTAGTGTTTTTTATAACTATTCATTATTTATTTTGCTGATATTAATTTACCTACTTTAAGGTACTGGTTAATCAAAACACCCTGTAGAATTGGATTAACCACTTCATGCTCAGGTTTTTAAGATGTGACCAAAATCATCAGGTTTTTTAATGTTGTATTACTTTGTGAGTTTTTAGTTACCGGCATCCATAAAGGGGTGAATCTATATGAGCAAATAAGCAACTTTTGATAAAAACGAGTGGGAATATCAAAAAAAAAATGTTTTAACCCGTTGAGTATGAGTCGACCAAATCTGGTTGCGAAACAATTATCCGTTGAGTATGAGTCGACCAAATCTGGTTGCGAAACAATTATCCGTTGAGTATGAGTCTACCAAATCTGGTTGCGAAACAATTATCCGTTGAGTATGAGTCGACCAAATCTGGTTGCGAAACAATTATCCGTTGAGTATGAGTCGACCAAATCTGGTTGCGAAACAATTATCCGTTGAGTATGAGTCGACCAAATCTGGTTGCGAAACAATTATCCGTTGAGTATGAGTCGACCAGATCTGGTCTCGCTCGGCGCGCGCGCTTTCGAACTCTTTTTTTACCATCGAAAGCATTTTGTCTCTTTCATGCGTATGGCAGATCGGTACAGAATTAAATTCTCTCTGTTAGCATTCGCAGCAGCAACTGCGCAGTCCATGTAACATATTATTACGGACCGCGGCAAATCGAACATCCGCCTTCACGAAACGTCAAGTCCGCCGGTGCGTGTGCCGCCATTTCGGAAACGTTTTTCGTGTAGTTTTCGGTGTTTATTTGAACGAATCGTAAGTAAAACCATTTCTACAACATCATATAGTCCCCCTAAACTGATTAGATGTACCATTTATCGAGTATATAAAGTATTTCGGGTCTTTGAATGTCGCGTCGCTAATGCCAAAGTCGGCCATTGTTTTTTCACTTCTTTGACGTTCTCATATTTATTCATAATTATCTAATTGTTTTACAAAATGATGTTTCAATATTCTATATTCGAAATTTCAATGCAATCATTGTGCAGTTGTTCTTTTTATGATTGGTGTAGTAGTTTCGTAGTTATAGTACTTAAAGTCGAGCGCCGTCGATGTCGCCGAAAATCTTGCAAGACAAATGCATCCATGAAAATACCCATTTACTCTTCCAAGGGTTAAAAAATATATAATATAAATTGTTTTTTTAATTTTGAAAAATAGTATAGTGTTGAGCACTATGCGCCATCTAGCAGTAGGTAAGATGTCGATAATATTGTTTTTTAGCAATATTTTACCAACCGCTAGATGGCGCAGCACGCTCAAGGCTTCTCAAACTTTTTTTCAATAGATTAAATTTACAAATTTGCCAATAAAAAAAAAATATTTTTTAAATCAAAAGTTGTCTTTTTGCTCGTACTGCTTTGAAGGATGTCAGTAACTAAGAACCCACCTGTAAATCACATGAATTACAGAGAAGTCGAAACAGGCGAGATCGTCGTGAATATCTCGAATAGACTAGACGCACTCCCTCGACGCATGAGTCAAATTTTAACACCAAAACAAAAACATATTAAAAAAAAGATTTATTTTTTATATTAAAATCATTTATTCATATAAAAATATATCTACATTTAGATATTTCCTATTATCTAATAATTTATCTATATAACTTTAAATTGAGGAATAAGAATCAGAATGAGCAAGAAAATTTTTAACGTTTCATAAATATAAAAGTAATTCGAGTTTCGAACTAAATGAGATTATAGTGATTGTAAACGATTGATAGACGAACTATAGTGATTTGTAAAATTAGAAATTTATGCCCCAATTTACAATAGATCATTTTTTACCAAATGAACAATTTATTCAAAATTTGATGCTTTATACTTTTTTGAAAAAAGAGACCGCAACAACTACCACTAAAAACATTTGTGCTGTACCTGGCGATTATTTAGATGTTAGAAAAGTGGACGATTGTATACCGACTGCTGAAATTGAAAGCAATCCAACTTCATCGATTGAAAAAATTGCAAACAATCTCGGATACGTCTAAATTGCAATCTCGACGTAAAAATTGCAAACAATCTCATGGTCTAGTGTTCGAGAGAATCTTAAAAAACCCAGGAAGGTATGGAGAGAGGGTAAATGGAATAATAGTTGGGAAGCCAGCGATAAACAAGAGCAAGAGTTTTGGAAAAGCTGATACTTTCAGATCACATTTTAGTATCGAGTATCAGATTTTCCAAAACTATTGCACTTAACGAAATCGAAGACTATCGCGGTTGTTTGACTGTATAAATAGGATAGAAAATGAATTTACCGCATGAAATTTGTAGCACCCGACGTTTCGGTGGCGTTGCAGCCGCCGTTGTCCAGGGTAGACACTAGCCTGGACGGTAGGTAGACACTACACTAGACCCTACAGTGGTAGACACTATGTACATTACAGTCTACCCCGGACAACTGCAACGCCACCGAAACGTCAGGTGCTACAAATTTCACGCGGTAAATTCATTTTCTATCCTATTTATAATTACTATTGCACTTTTTTGTCGCTGGCTTCCTAACTATAACGGGAACCAAATGACAAAACCTTAACCTTATGCTTGTTTGATTCTGTCACCTAACTGGGACAAGCCTGTTCTAGGGTGGACAGGGGTGGTAATATTTATTAATTATTGCAAAATCAAATAGGAATAACGTTTCCTTACATAAACCTTTTAAAACAAATACATCAAAAATCCTCTGATTTTCCATTGCTGCATACTTCAAATTAAATATTATTTTTCTGATCACTTCTATGTAAAGATTTTTGAGATTTTGAATTATAACCGCTCAGTCTGATTCTTACTCCTCGATATAAAACGTAAAAAAAAATCCTAAATTTATTCATGATATTGACTTTAAGATCATAAAATTAGAAACTACTAAAATATTAAGTACCTCAGTAGAATGACCCTTAGTTACTCTTGACAGAAAAAAGCACTTTTTTTATGCTACCCCATTGTTTGGTGCCATTGTATGAAAATAAAATGTGTACAATTTCAGTTCGAACAGGATACAGTGAGTGTTGTGTGCAAGATGGATTTTCGAAATTCCCGCGCTCCGAGCCCGGCCCCCCACCACCGTTATAACCTACGCAGTGGTGGCAGCGGTATGCGGCCTACCCGCAAAACAACAGATTGACAGCTCTTCAGTCTACCCTGGACAACGGCGGCTGCAACGTCACCGAAACGTCGGGTGCTACAAATTTCACACGGTAAATTAGTTTTCTATCCTATTTATAATGTCAAACAACCGCGATAGTCTTCGATTTTATAATTGATATTGGTTACCTCACAATACCATTTCTGGAGTATTGAACAAAATACAGAGAAAAAAACACCTAAAATATTAAATGCGCACTTTCCTGATTTTTCTGTAATTCAAATAAAGGACAGATGTCCGCCTTTAATACTGAAGTACTCAAATAATTACACATGACTAAGTATATTGGCAAAATTCAGATCATTGAACACTTTCATACGGTCAACCCAGCTTATTGAGAGGTGAAACAAATAATAGAAACTATCAATAAGTCATAAAATATAAATTAATTACAGGATTAAAAACCATTACATACATACAAATATGTCTTCTTACAATTAGTGAGCATCAGCAGTCTAACATGACTGAATGATTTAAAAAAATAAGAAAATTATACTACTTTTATTTTTCTATTTTGACTTTTTTAATTATACCTACCTTATCAGTCTGAATTACTCCTCGATATAAAATGGTAACAAAAATGGTAAAATTACTTATGATATTGACTTAAAAATCTTAAAACTAGATATAAAACATAACGACACATGAGGAAGTAGACTTTGGCAAAATTTGGGTTTACACTATCCGCTGGCATAGTGGTTAGAACGTCTGATCTTACATTGTAAGGTTCCAGGTTTGATTCCCGACTGGGTAACCATTTTCCATTGCGATAAAATTAACAGAATTGCATCTCGATGCTGTTGATCGAATGCAATAACAAAACACACATACATATAAACACTTAATAGTAGTGTTGGTAGTAAGAGATTATGAGAATATACCCGCCCATTATGAAATTTCACAATTAATAGAAGCAAACAAACAAAACAATAAAGAACATCGATTAATTACACATTTTCTTACAGTCAACAAGCTTATTTAGAGGTGAAGCAAATAGAAACCATCAAAGTCAAAGACTTAAATTCATTACAGGATTGACAACCATTACATAAATACATACATGGCGAGAATGTATTTTTACAATAAATGAGTATTAGCAGTCCAACATGGCTCGGAATATTTTCAGAAAATAAGGAAATTTAAGCTATTTTATTTTTATAAGGTTCACTTTAATGACAAGATTTTTTGAGATTTTGAATTATAACCGCTCAGTCTGGTCTTTCTTATATAGATAAAATGTTACAAAAATAGTAATATTACTTAGGACATTGACTTTAAAATCATAAAACTAGAAACTAGATTAACCCATATTTGCCCAGAATTATTTTAGGATTTTGATCTTGGTTATTTTCAGATATGTTTATGTTTATAGGAGCATGTTTTTAAGTATTGACTAGCTTTAGTATATATATATTTTCTTAACTAGGTATTTTAGAGGTGTTCGAAAACGAAACAATGGGCAAATATCCTACATTTGTTATAGATATTTCAAACAAAGATGTTATAATGAATTTATTTATTATTTATTATTATTTTCACATGCAATCATAGCAAAAAATAGAAATGAAATGGAGAGAATCATGAAATGGAAGAAACACTAATAAGTCCATAATTTGCCCAAATTTATTACAAAGCTATACTCAACTGAGTAATTACTTACTTTTTTCGGAAGACATTATTTTTGCACTACGCGAACATGACACAAATTGCACTGCTTACTATTTCAATCAAAAGTGTCAATGCTGCTAAAACTTCGTTGCTAATAGGAGATAGTTCCGTACACTTGCGATGGATGGCAGTTTTTTGGATTTTACTGAGCTCACAAAGGATTTCCGATGCTTTTACAAATGTACTACTTCTTGTTTCGTTTTCGAATCACGGGGCATATATGGGTTAAAATAGAATATGGCTTTGCATTTTGGGAGAAAGGGCATTTCGGGCCCACTTTTCCAATAGCGGTAAATCTACCTATGGAAAAATCTCTTTATGTAGAACATTTATTACTATAACAACTGATCTTAATTATGAGTCGTTTCTGAGTTATATTCTATTCAATATGGGTAATTACCTATATCCCCTAGGGCAGTGTTTCCCAATTAGTGGTACGCGTGACAATCTCCTGACTAAGTCGTTTTAGAGTTGTGCAAAGAAAAACGTGCACATTTGTCACATTAAATGGGGTTAATGGGGGTTAATGGGCCCTCGCTGAGTTGGCCACGAAGACCCATTCTGTTCAGGGTTGGTCACACTCACGGGTCAACACCTATCCGACGGCCTCCACGCATGAAGTGTGAGCCTGGGTAGGACTCTGGCCTTATGGTCAGTTTCCCCTGGGAATAAACCTTCTGGCGCTCCTGGACGGTCTACGCACCGTGCGGCGTAAGCCAATCGACTGTGCACTCTGACTAACAGTCGGGGGAGTCTGGAAGCAGTACTGTTTCCTATAGAGCGGGGGTGGTTGCGGACCTTACGGCGACTGCTCTTGAATTATGTAGAAATGCTAGGACCACACTAACGGGAAACGCCATTAATTATCGCGATGACGGACGTTTAGCGTTGGTGTAGCCACGACTTTTTGCAATCATTTTACAACAGCATTCACATTGCCGTTTGACGTTAAGCGATAGACTGAGTGGCAGTACGTCAAAGAAATTTAACGCGAGAATTAATGCGTTGAAGTGGCCACACTATGTTTTTTCATTGTGGACCGTGAGCGAGACGGGATTGCGCGTGTTTGTCTTCGATGATATATGGATTGGATTAACGGTGAAACTCATTGTGTTTCTTGAAATTCTGAAAACCAAATTTATTTATGCTTGTATTATTAGTTAAACACTATTGGACGTCTTTTAGTGCAATTTGTGTGCGGGCAAACAAAATAAAATTTAAATTTATTAGTCCAAATAGACTTAGAGTGTACGTTTCCTGTGCATTTGTATCACCCATCATCTTCTTTTTCTTTATTAACACGCTTTTATTAGGTCGACATGTATGTAACTATGTAATGGAATCTAAGGTAACTAATTTAACCATCTTCCAAGGATCGTAGCGTCATGAAAATTGGTAGCTGTATGTAGTTCTGATGACAATACAATAATATGGTACTGTCGAACTGATCAGATGATGGAGTCGGAAGATATGAACTGGAACTTTATGATGGAACATCGTATCATAGCTGTTTGGACTTGTTAGAAAAGTCTTGTAATGAACTTTGACCACGATTAGGTTTCAAGGTCTGATGATGAAGCCGGAAGATAGGCACTGGCATTCCATGATGGAATACCGTATCGGAATACCGTTTTATAACCACGGAAATATTGCTTTTGAGGATTGAGGGGGGGGGGGAGGTGGTGTTACATCCGATTTTTTAAAATTATTAAGTCTTTCAAATTATCCATTCTTTTTCACAATCTTTTTATCAAAAGATGCTTTTAACATGATTTTATTACGTCGACCTGTATGTAAATATGTAATGGAATCTAAGGTAACTAATTTAACCATCTTCCAAGGATCGTAGCGTCATGAAAATTGGCAGCTGTATGTAGTTCTGATGACAATACAATAATATGGTACTGTCGAACTGATCTGATGATGGAGTCGGAAGATATGAACTGGAACTTTATGATGGAACATCGTATCATAGCTGTTTGGACTTGTTAGAAAAGTCTTGTAATGAACTTTGACCACGATTAGGTTTCAAGGTCTGATGATGAAGCCGGAAGATAGGCACTGGCATTCCATGATGGAATACCGTATCATAGCCGTGTTTGGACTTGTTAGAAAGGTCTCGTAATGAACTTTGACCACGATTAAGTTTCAAGGTCTGATGATGAAGCCGGAAGACAGGAACTGGCATTCCATGATGGAATATCGTATCATAGTCGTGATTGCACTTGTGAGAAAGGTAATGGACTTTGAACACGATCAGGTTTCAAGGTTATAACAAACCTATTATATATTGACATTTATAAAAGCGTGTTTTTAGTGTTTTTTTTTAAACTATTAATTTATGTTCTTTTTCTCTTCATTCCGTAATGATAAAATATAATGGCATTGATGTTGATCGTTCAAGTGTGGCCACTCAATTTAACGCGTTAATAATTAACGCAATATTTATCACGATAATGGGCATTGACGTTTCTCGTTAGTGTGGCCTAAAAATTTTTAGTTAGCATAAAAAAGCAATATTATTTTAGCCGTTAAGATAGCATTGTTTCCAAGATAGATGGATAAGAAACCAAGTTAGATAGATGGATAAGAATCAAAAGAAATTTTGTTATCTTTCTGAGTACTGACTCAGAAACGTAACACAATTTCTTTTGTTTTGTTAGTTTCTTATCTGTTACCCTTTGGGGTAACCTAGAAAACGACAGAGCAGGATTCGATTTTGAGGAATTCAGACACCTATAACAGCAAAAAGATTATAGAAGATAGAAGAAGATGGAAGAAGAATTATTATAAAAGTTGTAAGCGGAAAAAAAAATGCCGTAAGTGTTTTAAATGAATGAGCGCCACCTAGTTTTATAGAGGAAACCCACGTATATCGCCAGATGAAACAGAAAGAATCACGACTTCTTGAGCGTTGCTTAAGGAAGTCGACTGTCTATAGAACATAATCGATAATTAAGCTTTAGCCAGCGCTTGGTTAAGGAATGCTCAAGCACTCGACTGTAGATTCAGGTGTAAGTGTATAACACCGAAATTGCAAGAAATAAATACAAAGTCCCCACGAACACTGAAACACCAAGCATTTAGATAACATTATCTGAACACATTCATTACGGTTATGGCGGACGCGGTACAGCCGATCGAACATCACTACGACGTTCAATTGCAGCGTAAGTCAAAATATACAGTTGTTTCATGAACATGGCGTTAACGTAATTTAATTCAGGTATCTAGACAAACTATTGACCTATTTACATAACAAACAAATGAACCTTTTTAACTCCTGGCAAAAAAAGGATGTTTCTTATATCGGGAACTATTTCATTTAGTTTCTAAAACGTCAACATGAGCATACATATTGTCAGAGCTCGCAGACTCGCTATCTGTTTGCTAAGAATAAAACTGCGTCAGATTTGAGTCGCCGAAATTAGTCACAGTCTATGAGGGTAATATCCAAAGCCTGGGAGTTTATTTCGTTGATAGATTGTAAATTGGAAGGTTCTGTAGCAGGCATATTACGTAATGCCATAGGCCTCTGTCCATTGACCATTAATCCACAACTTGACAAAAATGTGTGCGTCGCCGACCAAACATCGCCAGAGAGAGCCACCGCGTTTCTTTCTATCGTTCCAGTGTAGGATAATACAGACTTCAAAATCTGGATTTGGTTCGCGGCGGATTCTTGCCGAATGGCGATTCTGCCGCAGCCGTCCGACGCGTGCACGCAGAATATGCCTCGATTTTCAGCGACGTAGAGTGATATCCACAGCGTTTGACAGCCGAGCTTTAGAGAGTAGCACGCCAACGCTCTTAAGTTGAGCGTGGAATCGTCGGAGTTGTCCTCGACGAGAGCGAGGCCCTCGGCGCGCAGCATACCCAAGAGCGTATCGAGCGGTTTAACCCCTTGCTGTGTCTGCTCCACTCTCTGATTTCGATTCGAAAGCAGCGCCGATGAGGGCTTGCACTTTAAGACGGGCCGCGCCGGCGGGATATCGTTCAGCATGTTCTCGATGAGCCGTATCCCCGATGACGACGGCCGCATCATTTTCTGCGGTGGCTGTTGCGATTGCTGCAGTGGCAGTCCTGGTTTTTGCTGCATTAAGCGTTGTTGATTTTGTTGAACTTGCGGCTGTGGTTGTCGAAATCGTTGCGATTGCTGCTGCGGAGACGAAGGATATGATGGTTGTGATGGCCGTGGTTGTCGAAATCGTTGCGATTGCTGCTGCGGAGACGAAAGATATGATGGTTGTGATGGATACGGCGGCGGCGATTGAAATCGTTGTAGCTGTTGCTGCGATTGTAGCGATTGTTGTTGGGATGGAGAAAACTGCGTCTGTGGCGGTTGATGTAATGGTTGTGCTGGATAATGGGGCGATGAACGCTGCGTTAACGGTTGAGGTGGACATTGCTGTATTTGCTGAAAGGATTGGTGTTGAAGTTGTGGTCGTGGTTGTTGCAGTTGAACCTGGGTTTGTGGTTGATACTGCCGTTGCGATGTTTGCAAATATTGCGGTTGAATTTGTTTAGGCTGTGGAGGCTGCTGTGGTTGTTGTAGCAATTGTTGCAATTGTAGTTGATGCTGTCCTTGCATTATTGGTGGTGAATATGGTGTCTGTTGTACATATTGCTGTGTTTGTTGTGGTCGCGGCTGTTGCGGTTGTGACTGTACTTGTGGTTGATACTGTTGTGACGATGGTTGCGAACACAGTGAAATTTGTTGCGATGGTTGGTAACTAAGTTGTGGCGGCTGCTGTACTGAAAGTTGCTGTAATAAATTTGTTGATATAAAAGATTGATCCGGAACTTGCTGTGATTGCGGCTGTATTAGTTGATAATGTGGAAGTTGCTGTGGTTGCGACGTTTGTATTAGTTGCTGTGGTTGCTGTGATTGTATTACTAATAACGATTGCTGTGGATGCGATTGATGCAAAAACTGCTGTTCCGGTTGCGGAGTTGGTTGTGGTGGTTGCAATGGTTGTGGTGGCTGCGGCTGCGGTTGCAGCCATGATTGGTTGCACCCAGTGCTGATTATCACTGAAGGGGGTAATAACGGAGTAGTCACGACAATAATCGGCGCATCTTGGTTCACGTTTCTTGCAGTATTTTCTTCATCGTCAGAAAGACTGATCACATTCGGTGATGGCAACTTCAGCGATGGTTTTAGCAATGATTCCTCTAATTCATTTACCATTGGTATAAAAGTATCGCAACTTTTAAATCCACGATTTGGATCTTTTTCTTTAGTTTTCACAGCCTGTAATTCATAGTTGTTGTGATTGAGTGATTGGGTCCATTCGAGCGTTATCGGGCCCTTTTGCAATAAACTTACAAAAGTGGTGTCCTTTTTAAGTATTTTTAGCCTCTTATCACGTTTTGAAGGCTTGTTGCTGGTGTATTTTTGAAAAATATTTCGAGTGACGTTTTCTATAGTAGTTTGTTCTTCAAGCAGCACTTTATGTGATGAGTCGATTTTGGTCAATGACTGATTAGATTGCGTTTCAGGTTCTACTTCGATATTTTCTGGAACTTTATGTTCTTCATTTGCATCTATTGTAAGTTCATTATTCTCGCTAAGAGGACCAGATTTTGAGGAATTCGCTTCTGTAAGATTCTCTACTATCACAGGTTCATCCGATATTTCTTCAACACTAGAACTAGACAAAATCCGCCTAATTCTCTTGTACGGTTTCTCACATTTCTTTATTTTTTCATTATTTAAATGACTAGACGGGAAATAATTACCAAAGGTGTCGCTCACTTTCGTTCCTTGCATTAGATGAACATACTTAGCGTCGTTACCACCCTCCCCGACTCGATTCATTCGCACGAATGAATCCTTAATTTTGTGCTGCGTCTGCAATGCGATAAGATCGCAGTGCGTTTCGAGGTGCGGCTCAATTTGGTGCCGCGAAAACTTCCCCATGCAGAATTTGCAATTGTACTTCTCTTGCCACTTTTCGCTTTGCGCCTCCGCAGCGCTGCTATCGCGAGGCGATTGATCCGGGTAAGAAATCCTTATTTCAATTCCCGCATCGGAATTCCATATATTTTCTGTTACCATAGCTTCGTCTTTTACGTTCGGTGCATCAATTTCAGTGTCGGATGTGATCGTTTCGGTCGTCGGCGAGACCGTATTCTGAAAAGATTATTACATGTTACATGTAACTTATGGAAACCATACTTCACATTTAAAAGCCGAGTATAAACATCGCCAAATTTAACGTTCGACAAATCCGACCAGGTCCGACATCTCAATCTGATTCAGGTCCGACAACGTCCGACCTGAATCAGATGGAGAGGAATATCCATTTTAAGGAAAATCATTAATTCATTCAAAGCGTAGTTAGGTTCACATAGAAAATAATGAAAAACAAAACAGAATCGTATAGTATATTAGTATATATCACTCTGACACTGAATGACGTCTTGAAAAGCTCGCCTTGGAAAGGAAAAGGTATCAACTTGGATGGCTCGTACCTAAACCACCCTGACGACATATGTAGTCCTGATCAGCAGTGACCCAGCACAATTCAAGACCATACTAGAGGAACTCCACACAGGGTCTGAAGATGAACCTTCAGAAAACAAAAGATACTGAGCCCAGACCCAGGCCAGATCACCGTTCAGAACCAGACACTCGAAGTTGTCAGCCACTACCTCTATCTTGGCCACAAACTCAAACTGGGCAAAGACATCCAATGTGCAGAAGTTGTCCGACGTGTGGGAATGCTTTGAGCGGCCTTTGGAAACATTGCCTACATCCTGAGAGACCCATCGATGCCCATCAACACAAAGCAGAAAGTGTATGAGACATACTCGCTGCCAGTATTAACGTACGGCCTAAAAACAGTGCCTCTTAACAGAAATCAGTGCCGACTGCCTTAGAACATGCCAAAGAGCCATCGAGAGAGCAATGCTGGACACCAGTCTCTGCGACAGAGTAGCTATGCGCAACTAAGAAATACAAAGGAGCACCGGGGTGACGGAAGTCATGAAACGTATCGCCAGTCTGAAGTGGGGCTGGGCAGGTCACGCCGCAAGGCAGGATGACGCGAGGTGGCCTAGGAGGCTTGTCCATTGGAGACCAAGAGCCACAAAGCAAGGCATAGGGAGACCATAACTACGATGGCTGGACATCAGAAAAGCAGCAGGTATCAACTCGCTGAGGGCAGCAACTGACAGAGAGACATGGAAGAAGAAGGAAGAGGCCTATGTCTAGGAGTGGACCAAACCAGGCTGAGGAGAAGGAAGAATAGTTATTCAGTTCAATTCTTTATTTAGGAAATCACACAGTATTAATTACAGTGAATAATTACATTTAAAAAACTTAGAATAATAAAAAATAAAACCGGTTACAGATTTCAATAAAACTACAGAGAGTATTAGTGTGTTGAGTGTGTGTGGAGTGTGAGCGCGAGCGTGTGTGAATGTGTGAGGATTGGGTATTTAATAATCAGTAAAATAAATAAAATGAATAGTCAGTGATTTACGGAGTATTTGTTAAGTGCCTTTGGAAATAATAAAAATGTCAATACTATTTAAATGGGTAATACAAAGCTCACGGCAGCTCATATCAATATAATTACTAATCTAAGCATTGTCCCTTCCATAATTCAAAGATGTAAATATGTGTCCTTTAATATCCAGTATATTAGGAATTGAAAACTTCGTTTATTTTTTTGTGATATTGAACATTTATTTCGAAGCATATTGAAAAGTGCATTTCATTCAATGTAGCTATGACGCTCTCCTATCTTTCTGGCAAGAGACAGATTGCCCGGCGGAAGAAGTCTTCGTCCTTAGAGGCTATCCACGAATGCAGCCATTTTTCAATATCCTCGAAAGACTGGAAGCGCTGCTCGGAAAGGCCATGGGCTAGTGATGGGTGTGATCACGAATAGCAATAACAATAACGTGTGATATTTGCAATCACGAAGAACGCGTTACGAGAATTTGAAAGAACATGCTATTTGAATCACGGCTACGAACAGCACCGCGTTGCCATCACTCGGCGCCGCTACGACGCGACCGATCACGCGTGATTATATGATCAGTGATTGGCCGTTCTCACTGAACGCCGTCGAACGACCGCGCGGCGCGCCACTGAACGATGATCGGTGAATTGAACCGTTCATTTGGTTTCGTTCATTCTTGATGTGATCGGCGATCAGTGGATCAGTGATTTGCCGTTCGTTCTGGGCGAACGCCCGCGCCGGCTGGACGATGACTGATGAGTGGCGCGTTCATTTCGTACGTAACGTGAATTTGGACACTGTTGTCGCATGAATTTGGACACTGTTATCGCTCGTGTCGTAATCGTTCGTGTAAATGAGTTTGCTCATGATTTGTTAAAGCAATAAAATAACATTATTTCAGAAAGACGAACTCGGCTTAGCACCAAAAGAGCAAGAGAGATAATCTTTCTGAACGCTAATTCTTCTAATTACTAATAAATATTAAGCAAATATAATGCGCGTTTCTGTTATCAGTTATCACATTGACGAAACTTTGTTACTTAACGTTTCACAGTACATTTCAGTACAATCACGAAAATCACGAGTAGCAGTTATTATCACGCGTGAAAAAATACCAGTAACGTGATTGTTGCGTGATTTAAAATTGAGAATCACGCCCATCACTACCATGGGCCATTGACCGGAACAAATTGTAGTCGGATGGCGCAATATCTGGGGAGTACGGCGGGTGAGGTAGGATGTCCCAGCGAAGCGTTTCCAGGAAGTTCTTGACCTGCATCGCGACGAGAATTGTTGCCGGTGATGAGACATGGTGTCTTGAATATGAGTTAGAAACTAAGCGACAAAGTTCTGAATGGAGTCATCCAGAAGAAGGTCATCCCAAAAAAAATCGTTTGCAGAGGTCGAATATGGAGAAAATGCTGATTTGTTTTTATGATTCCAAGGGAATTGTGAGAGTTGCCACCCTTCACTAGACTCCAATTGATTGTGAGCGAAGGGTGGATCTCATCGTGAAGTTTTCTCCGTGAATGAAAGTCGTGGATGTCGAGGTAGAAGTATTTAATCAGAAGGTGAAGTGAGTCGCCAGTTCTTAACGCCTTGATTGTTATTTCGCCGTTGTGTAGTAGTGTGGGCGCGAGGTGAAACCGTAGTAGTGTGTCCAAAGTGTGTAGTCGAGGAGCGAGGCTTGACGACCGGTATCGCGGATAACGCAGGTACTGCTTGATAATGAAGTGTAGTCGCGATATGTGTAGCCGTGTACTGTCCACCAAGGGAATGATGTGTAGAGCGCGGTAACTATCCGCCAAGGGAATGATATCGATCGATTGAAATGTACTACGTTTTATACCGTGAGCGGTGATGTAATAGCTATGAGTGGGGTGCGACATGTGTATCGATCAGAAGAAATGACACGAGTCATCGCTTGACTGTGCATAAATTGCCGAATTTAGTTGGAAATTAACTGCAGCTGGCTCGTGTAGGTTTGAGCGAGTTTGCGGTTTCCATTCTGTGAAAATTACTTTTTTGTTGTGGGTATGTTGGACCGACAGGGCTCCAACAGAATCATTCACAAAGAATTTGTTCCACCGGGTCAAACAGTCAATGGTGATTACTACCTTAAGGTATTAAGACGATTGCTTCACAGAATTCGTAAGATTCGAACGGAATATCGCGAACAAGGCAGTTGGTCCTTTTTGCACGATAATGCTCCGTCTCATCGTTCAAGAGTTGTGGTTCATTTCTCGCAAAAATCAAATAATTTTGTTCAAATAACATTCACCCTATTTACCAGATCTGGCACCATGCGACTATTTTCTATTCGATAGACTAAAATTGCTGATGAAGGGAAAACATTATTACTCAATTGAACTTGTGAGGGACCACCCCTCACAAGACTCCAAATTATTCAATGTGAGGTGGTGGTGTCAACTTACGAGTTATCTCCGTATTTAAAGGCGGTTTTGATGAAGCAGAATAAATAAATACAAACGGAGCTGCCATGGAATTCACCGACCGGAGTCGGGCCCATCATAATACTATTTTTTTTACACTTCTGGGGGGTGAGCAGTGGATTCCGGACTTACGAACCGGCTGTGGTAGGTTTAGGACAGCTGTCTTGCCACATGTGAGCGTTCACCTTACCACCCATTCACTCCCCCTTCGAAGCCATAGAATTTCAGATGCGCAAATCGCAGTTTTAGATAATTTTTCTAAGAAAGAGTTGATTATTTTTCTGGAAAGGCCAAGATCTTTAAAGAGGTGAAATAGAGATTTAGCTGGCAGGCCACGAGCGCCAACTTCCACCGCGTGAAGGTGAACAGTGAAGCCGTTCCGGGTTACGGCATTTGCAAGATCATGGTACGGCATTTGCAAGATCAACTAACGCAGCACTTAGCACAGAAAACATAGAAACAAACGTACAGATCCTAACTACAACCCTTATAAGTAGTTTTGAACTGGCATGTCCTGTTGTAAAACCTAAAGACCCAGGAAAAAGCTCATGGTGGGGGCCAGAGCTGGAAAGGCTACGTCGAGGACTCAGGACACTCTTTAACCGAGCAAAAAATACCAGAACCAGTGAGGACTGGGATAAATACAAAATGGCACAAAAACACTACAAGAAGCGGATCAGATTCCGGAGAACAGAATCCTGGCACAACTTCTGTAGTAGCATAAACTCAACGAACCAAGCCGGTAGAATAAAGAAAATCCTAGCTAAAGGTGAGCCCAACCTCCTAGGCTCCCTAAAAAAGGAAGACGGCACTTACACAAACACAGATGTAGAAACCAGCTCAGTACTCCTGGAAACACACTTTCCTGGATGTCAAATCACAGAAGATCCTGAGTGGCCGGACGAAAACTACAGCACACCAACAACCCAAGAATGGGAAGTCGCAAACAAGATAGTAACTGCGGACAAGATAAAATGGGCCCTGAAAAGCTTCAAACCATTCAAATCCGCAGGGCTGGATGGCATTTTCCCAGCACTACTACAATGGCAACCAACCCATGCAACAAAATACTTACTACCAATCTATAGGGCCTGCATAGCCTTCAAATACATTCCAAAGGCATGGAGAGAGGCGAAAGTAGTCTTCTTACCGAAACCGGGAAAGGAGGACTACTCACACGCCAAATCCTTCAGACCTATCAGCCTAACGTCTTTCTTACTAAAGACGTTAGAAAGACTGATGGACCGTCACCTAAGGGATGGGGCACTAAGAAATAAACAACTACACCCACAACAACACGCCTACACAAAAGGCAAATCAACAGAGTCGGCACTACACATGGTGGTGCACAAAATAGAATCGTCTCTAACAAATAAGCTGTCAACACTCGCCGCCTTTATAGACATAGAAGGCGCTTTTGACAAAACCATGCACAACAGCATAAACCACGCCCTACAAGAACTTAAGGTGGAACCAGTCACCATAAAATGGATCACGGAGCTGGTTAGCAAAAGGGCGGTCCAGATAGTGATGAATACTACCACAAGAGCGAAGGTAGTTAAAGGATGCCCCCAAGGGGGGGTCCTATCACCACTTCTATGGAACATAGTAGTGGACAGCCTCATAAAAACACTAAATGAAAGGGGTTACACTACTATTGGTTATGCCGACGACCTAACAATAATGATTAATGGAAACGCAGAAAATATGCTATGTAAAGTCATGCGCTCAGCTTTGCAGATAGTAGAAAAATGGTGTGACGAACATAAATTGTCAGTAAATCCGAAAAAGACAGAACTCATCCTCTTCACCAAGAAGAGGAAGTTGCCAGAACTACAAGCACCAAAATTATTCAACACCAAACTCTCCCTATCTACAGAGGTGAAATATCTGGGAGTCATCCTTGACAGCAAATTAAACTGGGCGAGTCATATCGAAGCCAAAACAAAGAGGGCCTGCCTAACTTTTTGGCAGTGTCGGAGACTAGTGGGGAAAAAATGGGGTCTCAACCCAAAATTCACACTCTGGCTGTACACATCAGTCATCAGGCCCTCTCTGACTTATGGATCAGTTGTATGGTGGCCCAGAACACAACTGACCACAGTGAAAGCGAGACTCCAGAGCCTGCAACGCTTAGCGTGTGTAGCAGCCACTGGATGTATGAGAACCACACCATCGGCCGCACTAGAGTACCTCCTAAACATGAGACCTCTGGATCTTGTCATCCAAGAGGAGGCTAAGGCAGCCGCTCTAAGACTAAGAGCAAATGGACTGTGGAAACAAAACACAGAAACACCACACTCAAAAATTCTGAAACGGGTTCTAGAAGAAATACCTCTTCTGGACGCACCCATGGACAGGATAATATGCCATCATGTCTTTGATCGAAGATACAATATCCAACTCATTGCAGAACCAGCAGATCACTCTGGTACAAATGAAGTAAGGATATACACAGATGGCTCCAAAACCACTCAAGGTACCGGAGCCGGCGTCTTCTCAAATGATCTAAACATCAAAATATCAACTACCCTAGGCAACCTAAATACGATCTTCCAAGCAGAATGCATTGGCATCACCAGAGCAGCACAAGCAGTTGCAGCCAAAGATGTCGGAGACCTAAGCTTGAAATTTGTCTCCGACAGTGCCTCCGTGCTACAAGCGCTAGCAAAAAATACTATAACCTCTGTCCTTGTACTGGAATGCCACAATGCGCTCCAATCCATTGCAGGGTCAAATAGAGTGACCCTGCAATGGATTAAAGGGCACTGGGAGACGACGCGGCAGACGAACTGGCCAAAAGGGGATCAAAGGAAATATTATATGGACCGGAACCCTTGATGCCCATTCCCCAGGCCCAAATAAAAACATGGCTACGCAGGAACACCGAAGAAACCCACCTTACAGAATGGAAAAAGAACGCAGGATGCAGGCAAACAAAGAACGCGGTTCCGGAAGCATCCAAAAAACTTGCCCGCAACCTCACCAGATTAAAAAGGGACAAAATCCGTAAAGTCATTGGTACTATGACAGGCCACTGTCCCCTAAACAAACACCTGTTTACCATAGGTGTGACAGACAGCCCTCTATGCAGAGGATGCATGGAGGAAGAAGAAACGCCACAGCATGTGCTCATGGAATGCAGGAGCGTGGCAGAGCAACGGGCAAGAATACTACAATCTCCAGCATCTGTCCCGGAGGCCTGTAGCAACCCAAACAGGCTGCTAACCTTCTGGGACAGCCTGGGTTGGCTGGAGTAACATAAATAGAAACATGAGCCACGCACAACGGCCCAATCAAGAGGTCAAGTGCGGGAAAAAGCCCAGACAAACTAACTAAGATCATGGTATTTATTTAATTTGTACTCGTGGTCTTTTGGGATATTTGATTCCCATGGAACAGTTAATTCTACAATAAGAGCCACCTTCCGAGATACAGAGTAAAGAGTTATATCTGGACGGAGGGCTGTGCATCCGAGACTTTCAGGGAATTTATACTGCTTAGAGACCGAATCAACCTCCAGAATCCAATCTGTAGCTTTCTCGATTATTGAGAAAGGTTTTGTAGTTAAATGTTTTTTGCCTTTAGAGCCATCCCGCACAAACTGTATTGGGGGTTTGGAGGATACTGTCAAACCCTTGTTGGCACGAGCCACTGAGAGACTAATTACCTCGCGAATAACAGCGAGAACTTTGTCATGGCGGTAAGTGTACCGTCCTTGATCTAAGGCCACCTTGCAGCCAGCTAGAATGTGTCTAGCTGTGCAAGGGGTATTGCTACAGAGGGGACAAGAACTATCCTCGGCAAAGCTCCAACGAGCGAGGTTATTATTGATTGAATCGATTGAATATTGCCAGTTATAACGCTTGCCGAACACACTATGTAATCGCGGATGTAGTGACTCGCGAGCCGAATGACTGAATTAGTGAATGAATGCTTTGGTTGCTTTTTGGCCGGTTTATATAGGCCGTGAAATGATGCAATTCGAAATATTCTGAGTAAAAGTATTGTTTCATCGTGCTGATTCATAGCTGCACGAGTCAAAATAATAGCTGAATTGTGTCAGTGGATTTCACTGGAAATCGATGCATTTGTTGATCGTATGTAGTGGACTTAAGGTCCGTTACAAACTCATACAAAAGACGTGTACCGACATACTAAAATCGATTTCTACCGAGGATATTTCAAGGTTACTTGATGAAATGATTAAGCATGCAAATAAGTGTATTGAAGAAAATGGAGACTATATTGATTAATAATTATGCGTTCGTCTCAAAATCTAAAATAGCTAGTTTTATTTTAAATCAGTCCGGTTTTTTTTGGGATGGAGGTTGTATTACTTTATTTTAAAATAGGATACCGTATAGGCGTGTTAAGAGTGCTGTCTATAGTAGAAATACTTACAAGCTAACATATAAAACATATTGCTTGTTTCTGCTTTTAATTGTGAAATTTCACAAGGCGGGTTTATTGTCATAGGACAATCTCTTAAAACTACTATGAGGTGTTTATATGTATGTTTGTGTGTAAGTGTGTCTTGATATTGCATTTGATCAGCAGAATTTACAAACCATTCTGTTACTTTTATACCAACGCAAAATGGTGACCTAGCCGGGAATCGAACCCGGAACCGTACAATGTAAGATCAGGCGACCTAATTACTACGGCCGGACATTGTCCCTTATTGTAGAATTAACTGTTCCATAGGAATCAAACATCCCAAAAGACCGTGATTACAAATTAAATAAATATTATGATCTTGCAAATGCCGCCACCCAGAACGGCTACACTATTCACTTTCACACGGTGGAAGTTAGCGCTCGTGGCCTGCCAGTCAAATCTCTGTTTCAACTCTTTAAAGATCTTGGTCTCTCCAGGAAAATAATCAACTCTTTTCTAGGAAAATTTTCTCGACAAGCAACTTCTGCATCTCAAGTCTTATGGCTTGGAAGGGAGAGTGAACGGGTGGCGATGTGAACGATCACATGTGACAAGACAGCTCTTAGGTTGGAGGTGGAGGGAAGAAGAAGCAGAGTCAGATCACCGGCCAGATGGAACGACCTCATCAAAGAAGTTACAAAAGGGTCAATACAATCTGCGACCCGCCATGCAGAAGACAGGTCGAAGTGGAGGAGCCTCGTAGGCAAACTGTTGTCTAGTGGCCACGATCCTCAGTAATGAGGGAACGACGGAGAAGAGAAGAATATGTGAAGGTATATCATAATATGTCAAAATAATACGAGAAAGTCATTTATCCATAGACGACAAATATGCATTAAAAAAATCCACACCTCAAATTCTATGCCTTCGAAGGAGGAGTGAATGGTGGCTACGCTGCTATCCTAAACCTACCACAGCCGGTCGTTAGTCGGGAGTCCAGCGCTCACCCCCCAGAAGTGTAATATAGTATTATGACGGGCTTGTCAGTGAATTCCATAGCAGCTCCGTTTGTTATATTATTTTATTTATTTAAAAAATAAAAAAAGCAATATTCAATATTCCAACAATGACGATCAACAAAAATTACACATAATTATAATCTAGATTAGCGATTTTCAACTTTTATTGGGTTGCGACCCCCAGGGGGTTGAAGAATATCCAAAAAACGGTTGAGTCACCCCATGACTTTCCCGGCATGTAGACAGCCCCCCTTGAATTAAACCCTCTCCGCCGCCCGACCAAACCCCCTCGACCCACCCACCCCCTCTTGACCGAACACCTTGCGCCCGACCAAACCCCCTTGACCCTCCCCAACCCCAACTCCGCAACCCTTCTCCGCCCCCGCGTCAACGCACCCCCCGCGCCAACCCTCACCCCTCCCCCCAAGTACTATTTTTGTAATATTTTAGTAGTATTTTCCTACTACGTTGTTATAGTATTTTTCGTGGTATCAAAATAGTATTTTTTCGATATGATGTAGTATTTTCTTAAATTTGGCAGAGTTTAAAAATTATTGGTGTCCCTTGTATATGAGATATTCCAACCAAAATTTCACAATGTGGTTTTGGCCCAACAACACATCCGTGTACCGAATTTCAAGTCTTTAAATCCAATATTTTGAGATTGACTAGCGCCCAATATCCGAGATTGAATACGCGAGATTGACTAGATGACTAGCGCGCCCCCAATGTTGTGTGGACCAATGTCAATCACAATCTTTTCAGCCCTTGCCATGACCAAATGATACCTGAATGGCAAATTTCAGCTTAATCAGATGATTTTTTATCGCTATCGTGCAGGAATACATATACATACTGACACATAGAAGTGCGTTCACAACAATTTCCCTATGCTGGGAAAGTAAAATAATAAAAATAAAATATTACAAAATCTTTATTTATAATATAATATGGAAACATTTACAGCTTTGGAAGAGAAAAACATTGATTATGTGTTTTGCTTTTGCTTTTACAAAACTTTATGTTGATCTAATATGAAAAGAGTACAGCTTCGCGAGTGAAAAACAAAATTTAAACATTTTTCCCGGGCATATTGACCACACTGATCTAACAGTGCATCTTGAATCATCATCATCATCATCATCATCATTTATTCATTCCATAAAAGCATTTCACAATACTGAGGAACATGTCAAATTTTACAATCAAAATTTACCGGATGATAAAACTGTAAAAAATTGAAAGAAAAAAATAATAATTGTAATCAGAGGTCATTACTTAAAAATAGTCAAATTTACAAAATAATCAATAATCAAACAAATAATAATCAATACCATAATATCCCCACATTAGTGCCTAATTAAAAAAAACTATCAATACTAATATTTCATTCATTTTATTTACAAGTATTTAGGGGTAGAATAAGGCCACGTCCATTACTGTGGACGCCATGCGTAAAAACGGCACGCCGAGGGGCAAACATACTTCAATCTCGGAATATTGGACTTGGTTTCGGTAAACAGATGCCTTGTTGGGCCAAAATCATGGTGTGAAATTTTGGTTCGGATATCTCATATGCAAGCGACCCAAATAATATTTAAAGTCTGAAATATTAAAGAAAATACTACATAATTTTTAGAAAAATACCATTTTAATATCACGGAAAATACTACAAATGAGAGGTTGGGTTGGTGGGGGGGGGGGGCAAAGCTTGTCTACATGCCGGGAAAGTCTTGGAGTGACGTTTTATTTACAAGTATTTAAGGATAATCTAAGGGGGTCGCGTAAAAGTTTTTTTTATACTAAAAAAGGGGTTGCAGTCTGAAAAAGTTTGAAAAACACTGATCTAGATAAATCACATATATTTCACTTTTACAAATATCTGTCACTATGTAATGGTCCTCGACCAATACGAGAATCGTCAGTGTAAAAGAGCCCCTACTCATAACAAAGCCTAGTAAAAGCCCACTTTAGTACCGTTAAAGTCAACAATGCTAATGGCAAGAGAACACTTAACAAAACGGTTTCCACCATTTTTAACACGTTTTTATTAGGTCGACCTGTATGTAACTAACTATGTAATGGAATCTAAGGTAACTAATTTAACCATCTTCCAAGGTTCGTAGCGTCATGAAAATTGGCAGCTGTTTGTAGTTCTGATGACAATACAATAATATGGTACTGTCGAACTGATCTGATGATGGAGTCGGAAGATATGAACTGGAACTTCATGATGGAACATCGTATCACAGCTGTGTTTGGACTTGTTAGAAGTCTTGGAATGAACTTTGACCACGATTAGGTTTCAAGGTCTGATGACGTGGTTTTACGTGCATTTATAAAAGCGTGTTTTTAGTGTTTTTTTTTAAACTATTAATTTATTAATAAAATTTCAAATCACATTTAAGCACCTCTAAAAGTATCAAGGCAGAAAGAAGTTTTAAAAAAAGAAGCAAGCGACTGTACAGAATGTACAATAGGCGAGACGAAAAGCGAATGAATTAATGCTCCCAAAATATATCAACGACCGCAGTCTGGAGAATATATCAACGACCGCAATCTAAAATGTACGAACTGATTTGTATAATATGCGATGTGAAATAATTAACTGATGGTTTCATCGGTCTATCAAAGCATTAGGCCAAGCATTTCGTCTATCAAAGGGAATGAAAGAAATAGCTTAGGGGAGTGGCTTTTAAGCGGTGGGTCGCGGCCCCCAAAAATAAAAATCGAAAATATTACAAAATCTTTATTTATATAATATATGCAACCATTTACAGCTTCGGAAGAGAAAATATTGATTATGTGTTTTGCTATTGCTTTAACAAAACTTTTTGATCTTACAAATAAGATAAAAACGAATTTACCGCATGAAGTTTGTAACACCCGACGTTTCGGCGATGTTGCAACCGCCATTGTCCAGGGTGCACTAAAGTGCTGCCAATCATCATCTGCGGGTACTCGGCCTATGCAGATACCCAAACGCTCGAATAGGTCTCCAGGCTTTACTTGCTCGTAATGTTAACTGTTCGCGTTCGTCGGGACGTACCCCTCTGTCCACATTCCTCGCACCCTCTTCCCGCATTGCCCTGTCGCTCGAGAGTAAAGCTACTGGGTGGTATACTGAGGCGAAGGGGATATAAAACTGCCCTACTTCTACTACTCTACTGCCCTACGATCAAAATTCTAAAAACTGGTTTTTAATATGTGCAATGCGAAATACAAGAGCTGTATAAGAAGTAAGTTTTCCTACTTTTTTTAAAAATACTACATAGAATTTTATAAAAGAAAATTTATTTTTCTGTTTAATAGTGTAGGGTCCTTTAGTACCTACATACAGTCAACAAAAGCATGACTAACCAATGAATTCTGTAGAAATTCATTGACGCAAATATAATCGATTCTGCACGTGCACTTCTATTAAATTCCATCGAATTTTGGTAATTAATGCAGTCACAGGCGCTGAGTCATGCCAATTTCGCCAAATCGAGCGAATTGACATACTTATTTCATCACTCCTTTCAGGATTGCGTCATTTATCAGGGTATATAACCCAGTACATTTGACCAATCAGAATCATTCTCGAGTAGTCATCTCCTAGTGAGCGCTTCTGTAGCTACGACTCTTCACGAGCCGGTCAATGAATTAGCCACCACCTCATCCTTCCTTCCTTATCGAGTTGAGTAAGCTGAGGTCTGTCACTCCTGCAGACCCGAGCAAGTATCGAAGAGACACAGAATCTCTGATACAAAAGGTAACCTTTCCTTCCTCCCCCTAGACAGTGCACAGGTATGCAGCTCCGGTTCCTTAATTGGTTAATGCGTCTAGCCAGACCTTGGGGTAACCTATCTTTTCTTCCTGCATAACCAAGCTAAACCGACTATCCGTCTGATCCTCCAACAGACAGTAGTAATGTACCCGGGAGTCGAGATACTCTGAGGTACAAAAATCAATTCCTTACCTTCCTCGCCGTGGCCGCAATAATTATTCGGGAACGTTATACTGGCAATATAGTACGATACGCCATAATATTCAAATCAAGATAAAAAAATATTAAATCGATATACCGATAATAAATAAAACCTTCTGATAACATAAATTGCATTTAATTACTGAGTAAAAGGACTTGTTGACACCCGGCTCTCACACTGAACATCTTGGAGTCAGTGAGAGTCGGCCTTCCGTCACAGCAGTTCAAAAATTACTTCTCAATAAAATTTCCACCCATTCCTATACACCTTGGAAGTCGGGGCAAAAGTTTTTTTTTTTTTAAGGCCCTGTCGTAGTTCCTCCCCTCCACCTCCTTGGGAAATTTTGACGACGATTGGTGAAGTAACGTCCTCCGAGCTGAACCTTCAACTTCGGGAAAAGATAGTAGTCTTTTTCAACAATAGGTTGAATGCACTCGACCGGCTCCCCCTCTGTCGTCCAGAGTGCGGTTCGTCCCCAAGACTTTCACGCCCTTCTGCGAAGGCCATACACCATTTCCGTACCATTTGCACACTCATGGCAGCTTGCCCATGCACAACGACAAGTTCGTTGTGGATTTCCGAGGGGGTTTTGCCCTTGGCGAGAAGAAATCTAATAACAAAGCGAAGCTCGGCGGAGGAGTAATTAGCAAGAGGTGTCTCTATTATTAGAACAGTACTGACACTGAGCAGGTCTAGACAGGGTGGGGAAACAAATGCAGTGTTACCAATACAACCAATTAAATATCCCTCAATGTTTGTTCGGGTCCTAAATTTCTCTTTTGTCCGACACAGTCTCCTCCACTTTGCACTCCGCTGGTACAACTTCCCACCAGTCGTGCGTGACATTGTAGCCTCCTACTACAACTGTCTGACTTTCCATGTTAAAACGCAAGAATGGACTACCCGCTCTATACCATATTCAATTGGACTATTTCAGGGCTGTTGCCTCTCCCCGACGATTTTTAATATAGTTTTTAATATACTGCTGGAAAGCCTGACCCAGTTTGACAGGAAGTGGGCCTACCGTTTTAAAACAGACGGCCAATACACCTCGTCGTGCCTCGCCTTTGCCGACGACCTAACTTTCATCACCAGAAGCCCCAAGCAGCTTTCCCTGCTATTACAGAAAGTGGAGCTTTTCTGCGACTGGTCAGGCTGTATAAAAGTGAAGCCCTCCAAATGTTTTTGCTTTGGACTCGCCCGCATGGGCACAAAATTTACATCCTATGACCCCAAATTGGTCTATAAGGGCTCTAATATCTCCCTTATAGACCCAAACAATCATTTCAAATTCCTCGGCAGAAAAATCACCCATCAGGGAAAAGACGTCTCGGGCGATCATGTTATAGAGCATTTCAAAAGTTGCCTGGCGAAAATAGATGCCTTGCTAATGTCTGGCCCTCGTAAGGCCTGGATCTATGACAATTATCTAACGTCACATTTGTCATGGCCCTTTCTTATTTACGATTTTACCAAAACCCAACTGTCCCGTCTAGATGCGCTGGTGACAGCTAGTTTAAAATCCTGGCTGTCCTTAGCCAAACCAGCTGACCCCTCGACTCTCTTCAGGTCCAAACAAAATTTTGGGCTAGCGCTTAAACTGCCCTCTCTGCTCTACGCCAACTCCAGAATAACCAAAAATTCGATTCTGTGCAATTCCAAAGATCCGGCAATATCGAAGCACGTAATAAGTGGCAGTGATTCAAATGATCTACAAGCCCGCGTAGACTTCCACAAAAAGTTCCTTGCTGGAATCAGCCAGAATGGCACGTATGGCAGTACAACCACGAGCGACGTGGACTTGAAGAAGTCTCTTTTGCGGGGAGATTACGACAGCAAGAGTATGGCTCATGCTATTGGCCTTCAATGCCAGAATGATTGGACAACAATTGGGGACTTTTGCATTCCGCCTCCAATGCACTGGAAGGTAATGCTCTATGACTGGACGCCAGAGATGCTGAAATTTTATTTGAATGCCTTTCAGCATACACTTCCAGACCCCAGTAACCTCGCTCGTTGGAGCTTTGCCGAGGATAGTTCTTGTCCCCTCTGTAGCAATACCCCTTGCACAGCTAGACACATTCTAGCTGGCTGCAAGGTGGCCTTAGATCAAGGACGGTACACTTACCGCCATGACAAAGTTCTCGCTGTTATTCGCGAGGTAATTAGTCTCTCAGTGGCTCGTGCCAACAAGGGTTTGACAGTATCCTCCAAACCCCCAATACAGTTTGTGCGGGATGGCTCTAAAGGCAAAAAACATTTAACTACAAAACCTTTCTCAATAATCGAGAAAGCTACAGATTGGATTCTGGAGGTTGATTCGGTCTCTAAGCAGTATAAATTCCCTGAAAGTCTCGGATGCACAGCCCTCCGTCCAGATATAACTCTTTACTCTCTATCTCGGAAGGTGGCTCTTATTGTAGAATTAACTGTTCCATGGGAATCAAATATCCCAAAAGACCACGGGTACAAATTAAATAAATACCATGATCTTGCAAATGCCGTAACCCGGAACGGCTTCACTGTTCACCTTCACGCGGTGGAAGTTGGCGCTCGTGGCCTGCCAACTAAATCTCTATTTCACCTCTTTAAAGATCTTGGCCTTTCCAGAAAAATAATCAACTCTTTCTTAGAAAAATTATCTAAAACTGCGATTTGCGCATCTCAAATTCTATGGCTTCGAAGGGGGAGTGAATGGGTGGCAAGGTGAACGCTCACATGTGGCAAGACAGCTGTCCTAAACCTACCACAGCCGGTTCGTAAGTCCGGAATCCACTGCTCACCCCCCAGAAGTGTAAAAAATAGTATTATGATGGGCCCGACTCCGGTCGGTGAATTCCATGGCAGCTCCGTTTGTATTTATTTATACTTATTCTCTTATTCTCTTTTGGCTTTTATTCTAGCTGGCTACAAGGTGGCCTTGGATCAAGTTCTCAAATTCTATGGCTTCGAAGGGGGAGTGAATGGGTGGTAAGGTGAACGCTCACATGTGGCAAGACAGCTGTCCTAAACCTACCACAGCCAGTCGTTAGTCCGGAATTCACTGCTCACCCCCCGATAGGCCCGACTTCGGTCGATGAATTCCATGGCAGCTCCGTTTGTATTTTATTTTTATTTATATTATCTATAGTGCAGAAGGTTAATCAATTTTTGGAACTACGAGTGCCATCTGTATGTTGCGTTTCGTAGTAAAATTCTGGTTGCCAAGCTGTAGTATGACATTGAGTAATCTAATAAGCCATATAATCAATAGCTAAATATAAATACTATTGACAATTTCTTACATTGCATTCAAATATAATATTATATTTCCATGCAAATATAATTGGTTTATCATCCAATAATAATAATATAATAATATTTCATGACGTTTGTCCGATTGAATTTATTGCGGTTTAGACTTCACATTTGTTGACGTATTTCAATGTAATTCATGTATTACGTAATGCAGGTTTATTTATTTATTTTTTAATATTTCACACACATTTAAAATACTAGGTTAATAAGATTAAAATCTACCTTGCTGGAGTGATGCCCGTACTAAGGTAGGTATATGGTTACTATCCGAGATGAAATAAATGATTATGATTACTGTAGGTTAATTAATTGGGACTACTCACCTTCAAAATCTCCTTGTTATCCGTCTTCTTTTCCTCTGGATCTTCTGGAGCAAGGAGGTTTTTAGTCCTCATCACCAGCTGCTGCTGTTTTCTTTGGAAATCGCATCTTATTATGTGCAGTTTGGTCACGATACTGCGGCATTCATCGCAGAGCAGTTGCGGCAGGCCATCGTAAGCATCCACCTGATAAAACAAATACAATTTTATGTAACATATTGAGTGTGCGTTTGTTTATTTGTTTATACTATTTATTGTGAAATTTCACAATGGGCAGATTTATTCTTATACGACAATCTCTAACAACATACCCTACTATGAAGTGATTATATGTATGTGTGCGTGTAACTTGTGTGTAAGTGTGTGTAAGTTGTCACTTCGACTTGTAAGTAAGTTTTTATATGCAATGTAATTACATAACATTTTATTTCACTTTTTGACAATCCTCACTTTTCTTTGCTATTTTTGACAATACATTTATTGATTTTTATAATAAAGAAAATTCATTTTTATCGTTATTTTAAAGAATTGATATTTTAAAGATGTTCATAATAACTTTCTTATTTTTATCAGATTACATTATTCATTTTAAATAATGTAACAGAATCTTCAACTTCCATTCGTCGAGACCCGGGTTCGCATCCTGCTGCGAACGATTTTAATTTCGTATTTTTAATTCTTCAACTGCTTATTTAAATCTCTAACCGAGCGGAATATTACCTGTACTTCGGCTACACAAACAAATAAACAAAATAAAAAACATAAAAAAGGAAAAAATACAGCGCCATCTCTTATCAAATTGAGCGACCGTCGATTGTTTGACATCTATCGTACACAGGGGCTACTTGGTCTTCAGGCCTACGATAACAAAAATATAATAGAGGAAATCTGTAATCGTAATATATAAACCTACCACATCGTGCTACCTTAAACAGGGTTACTCTACCGAAAATTATTCTACTTTAATCTCAAATAAATTCTTGGTCGTTATAATGAATTGCAAAATTTGTAGCCAAGATTTTCAAGACAAGGAATGGACTATGAATTGTGCAATTTGCAAAGACACGATGCACGTACAATGTGCTGGTATAGATGAGGCTACATTTAAAAGGCAGACAAAGCATCGTCGCGCGAAAATGAATTGCACGCGATGTATACAAACTAAAAATCAAAGCTCAGACTCGGATGCCACTGAGCCAAGTCTAGCCATGCTGCTGGCCGAAATAAGAGATTTCAAAAATGAAATGCGAGAAAAAGTCGGATGTATCCAGTCATTACACACTGACATAAAAGAGCTAAAAAGTGATTTTTCTACTTTTAAAGCCTCTCTGGAGTATGTAAACGACAAAGTTGTCGAATTTGAGGAAAAACTGTCATCTTATGAAGACAAGATTAAAAAGATTGATTCTCTCGAGCAGCAAATGTCGGCCATGCAAACCCGACTGAATGCGCTAAAAAACCAATCCGATGAAAGAGATCAATGGTGTAGGCTATCGAATATACAGGTGACAGGCGTACCTGAAAATATAAATGAAAATCTGCAATTTGTAATTTTAAAAATCGCTGAACTGGCCAATGTTCAAGTTAAGCCTGAAGACATCGAGTTTGTCTCTCGTGTCAAACCACATCATCCACAACAAGGGCGACCCAAAATTATTGTCGCAAAGTTGTGTCGACGTTCTACTAAGGACCAGATCATCGCCGGAATACGCTCGCTCGCTGGAATTACTACTGCAGACTTGGGGTTTCCTGGGAGACCAACAAAGATATATATAAACGAACATCTTACAGCGGCAAACAAAGATCTCCTGAGGCAAACAAAACTGAGGGCCAAACAGCAAGGTTTCGAGTACGTGTGGGTTCGTCAGTGCAGAATTTTCGTCAGGCGTGCGGTCAATGCTCCAGTGATCACAATCTCATCGGAAGATCTGAAAAAGCTTGTTGCGGTTGCTTCCCAGTCACCTCAGACCCATATGTGAAAGAGATACCTACCATCTTCTTACTAGTAAAAAAAATATCTTTAATATATCAACCTAATTTAAGTTCATACGAGATATGTAAACATATTATTATTTGTACCACACATCATTGTTTATGCCGTATATATTCATGTAAACTATTTGTTTATGCGTTTGAGAGACATTTCAGATTCTTTAATATAATATTAATTTTTAGTCTAGTCTGGTTCCATAACGACATTCGATAATATAACCATTTATTATCAAAATGTGCAGGGACTGCGCACAAAAACGGACGAATTTCGACACAATGTCCTGACGAATGAATACGATATCTTGGCCATCAGCGAAACATGGCTAACAGACGGTTTCTTTGATGCGGAGTTGGTGGATGCAAGGTACGACCTCCACCGATTTGATCGAGACGCCTCTACTGGCGGCAACAGGCTATATGGAGGTGGGGTTTTCCTTGCTGCTCGCCGTTCTTTGTGCACTTTTAGACGCACCGAGTGGACCATAGCTGGAATCGAGTGTATCTGGGTAACAATTCCGGGTAAGGGCATACAACCTCGTATAGATACCCATCTCGCTGTATTATACATTCCTGGCGACGTGCCAGGTAGTAACACACAATCATCTTTGCTTAAAGATTTTGGTGAATCACTTTGTGCTTTACGCGACCAGCTCCCAATGGACAACTTCATTGTGATGGGTGACTTTAACCTGCCCAAAATAGTCTGGTCTCCAACAGACGATGGCGACCAAGCTATCTCATTACTATCTGACCCAGCTTGCTCTCTCGACACCACTTCTTCAGCCTTTGTCGATGACATCATGTTCGCAGGTCTAACTCAATACAATGGCATTGCAAACTCCAATGGACGTTTTCTAGATCTAGTCTTGGCAAATATATCACTCGATGTTCTTCACTGCTCGCAACCCTTAAGTCGAGAAATTTCTCATCACCCATCGTTTGCCATTGTCATGCCATTTGAAAAATCTCAGGCACTGAAAGAGCTCCCAAGAGAAGTCCTATTTAATAGTAAGGCAGACTATCATAAAATTAATGAATTTCTCTCCGTAACCAACTGGAACTGCCTGCTTCACAGCTGCGATATAAATGTTGCAGTCGAAAATTTCTATGGAATATTAAAAAAAACAATTGATCTTTACGTTCCGAAAGGCAGAAGTAAGAATTCCTCGTATCCCAAATGGTTTACTGCATCCCTCATTAAACTCATTAAAGAAAAATCAAAATACCACAGAAAGTGGCGTCAATATGGCAACCCCCGAGACTACGAATCATTTTCTCTGCTCCGAGCCCGGCAAAAAGCAATGAGAGATGATTGCTTCCAGCAATATATTAGCCGTTGCGAAACATCTATAAGGGACAACCCGAAGGAAATTTGGTCATATGTCAAAAGTATCCGTCGTCACCACGTGCTACCTCAGCGCATGATTTACGAGGACCTTAACATTGATGGGGGCCATGAAATCTGCGAAGCTTTCTCTAAGTACTTCGAATCGGTGTTTGACAAGGGCACACGACTGGACGCTGTTCCGGCTCCTGACTCCCCTGAAGAGCACCCTAGCAGTACTAGTAGTATATCCAAAATTGCCATCGATAAGGGACTTATCGGCAAGTATTTAAGCAAGCTAGACAAGAATAAAGGATCTGGAAGTGATGGAATTCCTCCCACCTATATTATAAACTGTGCAAGCCAATTAGCTCATCCACTCGCCTTGTTATTCCGCCGTTCCCTGGATGAAGGTACATTTCCCTCTCGTTGGAAAGAAGCCTTTATTGTACCAATACATAAAAGTGGCTTAAATAATAACATATCGCATTATAGGCCCATCTCAATCCTTCCGGTGTTCAGTAAAGTTTTCGAAAAAATTATATACGATCAGATTTATCCCGCCATTTGCAATTCGCTTTCTCCGTATCAGCACGGCTTCATGAGTAAGCGATCTGTAGTCACGAACTTAAGTCAATTCACTAACGAAATCCTGGATAACATGAACAATCGGATACAAACTGATGTTATATATACAGATTTCTCAAAAGCATTTGACAGGGTAAATCATTCTATATTATTAATTAAACTTGAGAAACTCGGTATACACGGCGATCTGTTAAGATGGTTCACATCTTATATTCATAATCGTCAACAGGCTGTCGTCGTAGGTGGATTTAAATCAGACTTTATTTCGATTCCTTTCGGGTGTTCCACAGGGATCACACCTGGGACCGCTCTTATTCAATATATATATTAACGATATCGGTTCCTGTTTTAAATCTTGCCAGTTTATCCTATACGCGGATGACCTTAAAGTTTATTCTGTTATCTTAAAAGTGGCTGACTGTTTACGCCTGCAGGATGACCTGAGCCGTCTTAGCGAATACTGTGTTTTGAACAAGCTCGATCTTAATGTCAAGAAGTGCCATCGAATCACGTTTACGAGAAACAGAAATAAAATATTATACAATTATAAAATTGGTTTAGATAACATTAAGGAGACTAACATTGTCCGAGATTTGGGGGTTTTACTCGATTCCAAAATGAAATTCGACCAGCACATTGAAAGTATTGTCACCAGAGCATACAAATCGCTAGGTTTTCTACTACGGGCGTGCAAGCCCTTTTCCGAGATATCCACCTTGTATAATAAATAAATACAAACGGAGCTGCCATGGAATTCACCGACCGGAGTCGGGCCCATCATAATACTATTTTTTTACACTTCTGGGGGGTGAGCAGTGGATTCCGGACTTACGAACCGGCTGTGGTAGGTTTAGGACAGCTGTCTTGCCACATGTGAGCGTTCACCTTGCCACCCATTCACTCCCCCTTCGAAGCCATAGAATTTGAGATGCGCAAATCGCAGTTTTAGATAATTTTTCTAAGAAAGAGTTGATTATTTTTCTGGAAAGGCCAAGATCTTTAAAGAGGTGAAATAGAGATTTAGCTGGCAGGCCACGAGCGCCAACTTCCACCGCGTGAAGGTGAACAGTGAAGCCGTTCCGGGTTACGGCATTTGCAAGATCATGGTATTTATTTAATTTGTACTCGTGGTCTTTTGGGATATTTGATTCCCATGGAACAGTTATAATAAATACAAACGGAGCTGCCATGGAATTCACCGACCGGAGTCGGGCCCATCATAATACTATTTTTTTTTTACACTTCTGGGGGGTGAGCAGTGGATTCCGGACTTACGAACCGGCTGTGGTAGGTTTAGGACAGCTGTCTTGCCACATGTGAGCGTTCACCTTGCCACCCATTCACTCCCCCTTCGAAGCCATAGAATTTGAGATGCGCAAATCGCAGTTTTAGATAATTTTTCTAAGAAAGAGTTGATTATTTTTCTGGAAAGGCCAAGATCTTTAAAGAGGTGAAATAGAGATTTAGCTGGCAGGCCACGAGCGCCAACTTCCACCGCGTGAAGGTGAACAGTGAAGCCGTTCCGGGTTACGGCATTTGCAAGATCATGGTATTTATTTAATTTGTACTCGTGGTCTTTTGGGATATTTGATTCCCATGGAACAGTTAATTCTACAATAAGAGCCACCTTCCGAGATAGAGAGTAAAGAGTTATATCTGGACGGAGGGCTGTGCATCCGAGACTTTCAGGGAATTTATACTGCTTAGAGACCGAATCAACCTCCAGAATCCAATCTGTAGCTTTCTCGATTATTGAGAAAGGTTTTGTAGTTAAATGTTTTTTGCCTTTAGAGCCATCCCGCACAAACTGTATTGGGGGTTTGGAGGATACTGTCAAACCCTTGTTGGCACGAGCCACTGAGAGACTAATTACCTCGCGAATAACAGCGAGAACTTTGTCATGGCGGTAAGTGTACCGTCCTTGATCTAAGGCCACCTTGCAGCCAGCTAGAATGTGCCTAGCTGTGCAAGGGGTATTGCTACAGAGGGGACAAGAACTATCCTCGGCAAAGCTCCAACGAGCGAGGTTACTGGGGTCTGGAAGTGTATGCTGAAAGGCATTCAAATAAAATTTCAGCATCTCTGGCGTCCAGTCATAGAGCATTACCTTCCAGTGCATTGGAGGCGGAATGCAAAAGTCACCAATTGTTGTCCAATCATTCTGGCATTGAAGGCCAATAGCATGAGCCATACTCTTGCTGTCGTAATCTCCCCGCAAAAGAGACTTCTTCAAGTCCACGTCGCTCGTGGTTGTACTGCCATACCCCAGACCAGTGCCATTCTGGCTGATTCCAGTAAGGAACCTTTTGTGGAAGTCTACGCGGGCTTGTAGTTCATTTGAATCACTACAGCCACTTATTACGTGCTTCGATATTGCCGGATCTTTGGAATTGCACAGAATCGAATTTTTGGTTATTCTGGAGTTGGCGTAGAGCAGAGAGGGCAGTTTAAGCGATAGCCCAAAATTTTGTTTGGACCTGAAGAGAGTCGAGGGGTCAGCTGGTTTGGCTAAGGACAGCCAGGATTTTAAACTAGCTGTCACCAGTGCATCTAGACGGGACAGTTGGGTTTTGGTAAAATCGTAAATAAGAAAGGGCCATGACAAATGTGACGTTAGATAATTGTCATAGATCCAGGCCTTACGAGGGCCAGAAATTAGCAAGGCATCTATTTTCGCCAGGCAACTTTTGAAATGCTCTATAACATGATCGCCCGAGACGTCTTTTCCCTGATGGGTGATTTTTCTGCCGAGGAATTTGAAATGATTGTTTGGGTCTATAAGGGAGATATTAGAGCCCTTATAGACCAATTTGGGGTCATAGGATGTAAATTTTGTGCCCATGCGGGCGAGTCCAAGGCAAAAACATTTGGAGGGCTTCACTTTTATACAGCCTGACCAGTCGCAGAAAAGCTCCACTTTCTGTAATAGCAGGGAAAGCTGCTTGGGGCTTCTGGTAATGAAAGTTAGGTCGTCGGCAAAAGCGAGGCACGACGAGGTGTATTGGCCGTCTGTTTTAAAACGGTAGCCCCACTTCCTGTCAAACTGGCTCAGGCTTTCCAGAAGTATATTAAAAACTATATTAAAAATCGTCGGGGAGAGGCAACAGCCCTGAAATAGTCCAATTGAATATGGTATAGAGCGGGTAGTCCATTCTTGCGTTTTAACATGGAAAGTCAGACAGTTGTAGTAGGAGGCTACAATGTCACGCACGACTGGTGGGAAGTTGTACCAGCGGAGTGCAAAGTGGAGGAGACTGTGTCGGACTGACCCAAAGGCATTCTCTAGGTCGAGCCAGCATACATTGATTTGGCGTTCGTGCTGTCTCGCATCCTTGATGGCAGCAGCCAGGAGAGAGTTGTGCTCGAGGCAGCCCGAGACGCCGCGCATGAAGCCTTTTTGAACTGATACTCCAAGGTACTCATTCCGGTGCATGAATTCGCTCATCCTCGTGTGGACTATGCTAAAAAAGATTTTGGCCACAGTGTCTGTGAGAGCAATGGGCCGAGCGTCCTTTGGTCCGGTGCAAACTGGGACCTTCGGAATTAAGATGACTGTCGCTCGGCCAAAATTCTGTGGGACTACACCGCTATTCCATATATTTCGGAAGATGGATCCTAAATATTGCAGAAGGCAGGGGCATTTTTTGTATACTAAATAGGGAATACCATCGGGACCCGGAGTAGAGCCCGACGGCTTCCTCTTTACTTGATTAAGAATCTCATCTAGTGATGGAGGTTGAGAAGCAAAAGCTACCGTAGGCAGGGGCGGAGGTGTAATGCCCGGCGGAGGGCTGTAATTATGGAGCCGCATTGGGTCCTCATACGTGGTCGAAAAGTATTCCGTGGCCATATCTTCCGGGATTTGGATTTTTCCCTTGGCGGCAGACAAAACCGTTTTGCTGTAGTTAAAACGGTTTTTGTCGAACCGGGCTTCCTCTTTGGATTTGAGAAATGCTGCCTTGCGCTTGTCGTTTTGCGTTGCTACGCTCTGTATGAGTTTTAGTATAGAGCGGTACGCGCGCGAGAAGTTGTGGCAGAGGGCTTTATCCCCGGCTTTCTTGGCTTCACGTAACTGGCGACGAAGTAGCCGCTTTTGCCTACGGAGCTTTGCCTTAAATGCGTTTTCTCTGTGAACCGGGTCGACATGGGTAGATTTTGGGTAAACACCCGAGAAGTATTCATGGACCGCCACCTGGAAGGATGACAGCTGGACGCTGGCAGGGGCATTACGGTTCACAGAGTGGTCAAGAATAGAAGTTAAATTATTATTATGAAATTCCCAGTCCTCTTTCGCAAGTGAAAGTCCTCTACAATAAGAGCCACCTTCCGAGATAGAGAGTAAAGAGTTATATCTGGACGGAGGGCTGTGCATCCGAGACTTTCAGGGAATTTATACTGCTTAGAGACCGAATCAACCTCCAGAATCCAATCTGCAGCTTTCTCGATTATTGAGAAAGGTTTTGTAGTTAAATGTTTTTTGCCTTTAGAGCCATCCCGCACAAACTGTATTGGTGGTTTGGAGGATACTGTCAAACCCTTGTTGGCACGAGCCACTGAGAGACTAATTACCTCGCGAATAACAGCGAGAACTTTGTCATGGCGGTAAGTGTACCGTCCTTGATCTAAGGCCACCTTGCAGCCAGCTAGAATGTGTCTAGCTGTGCAAGGGGTATTGCTACAGAGGAGACAAGAACTATCCTCGGCAAAGCTCCAACGAGCGAGGTTACTGGGGTCTGGAAGTGTATGCTGAAAGGCATTCAAATAAAATTTCAGCATCTCTGGCGTCCAGTCATAGAGCATTACCTTCCAGTGCATTGGAGGCGGAATGCAAAAGTCCCCAATTGTTGTCCAATCATTCTGGCATTGAAGGCCAATAGCATGAGCCATACTCTTGCTGTCGTAATCTCCCCGCAAAAGAGACTTCTTCAAGTCCACGTCGCTCGTGGTTGTACTGCCATACCCCAGACCAGTGCCATTCTGGCTGATTCCAGTAAGGAACTTTTTGTGGAAGTCTACGCGGGCTTGTAGATCATTTGAATCACTACGGCCACTTATTACGTGCTTCGATATTGCCGGATCTTTGGAATTGCACAGAATCGAATTTTCGGTTATTCTGGAGTTGGCGTAGAGCAGAGAGGGCAGTTTAAGCGCTAGCCCAAAATTTTGTTTGAACCTGAAGAGAGTCGAGGGGTCAGCTGGTTTGGCTAAGGACAGCCAGGATTTTAAACTAGCTGTCACCAGCGCATCTAGACGGGACAGTTGGGTTTTGGTAAAATCGTAAATAAGAAAGGGCCATGACAAATGTGACGTTAGATAATTGTCATAGATCCAGGCCTTACGAGGGCCAGAAATTAGCAAGGCATCTATTTTCGCCAGGCAACTTTTGAAATGCTCTATAACATGATCGCCCGAGACGTCTTTTCCCTGATGGGTTATTTTTCTGCCGAGGAATTTGAAATGATTGTTTGGGTCTATAAGGGAGATATTAGAGCCCTTATAGACCAATTTGGGGTCATAGGATGTAAATTTTGTGCCCATGCGGGCGAGTCCAAGGCAAAAACATTTGGAGGGCTTCACTTTTATACAGCCTGACCAGTCGCAGAAAAGCTCCACTTTCTGTAATAGCAGGGAAAGCTGCTTGGGGCTTCTGGTGATGAAAGTTAGGTCGTCGGCAAAAGCGAGGCACGACGAGGTGTATTGGCCGTCTGTTTTAAAACGGTAGCCCCACTTCCTGTCAAACTGGGTCAGGCTTTCCAGCAGTATATTAAAAACTATATTAAAAATCGTCGGGGAGAGGCAACAGCCCTGAAATAGTCCAATTGAATATGGTATAGAGCGGGTAGTCCATTCTTGCGTTTTAACATGGAAAGTCAGACAGTTGTAGTAGGAGGCTACAATGTCACGCACGACTGGTGGGAAGTTGTACCAGCGGAGTGCAAAGTGGAGGAGACTGTGTCGGACTGACCCAAAGTAATATACCAAGCCTATGTCCGTAGTATACTTGAATTTGCATCTTGTATTTGGTCCCCTCAATACAATGTGTATAAGCAACGAATCGAGCGTATTCAAAAAAAATTCTTAAGGCACTTGTGCTTTAGGGAAAATAGACCTGCTGAATCGTACAAGGATAGATTAGCTCTTTTTAAACTCGATAGTCTTGAAGATAGGCGTACAACTTGCGATATGATGTTTCTCTACAACGTAATAAATAACAATTTTGACAGTGCGTATCTGGTCGAAAAGATATCCATTCTGGCTCCTCCTCGCATTACTCGAAACCCGAATCTGTTTTATATAAAGAGATATAACTCTAATTACACGAAACATTCCTTAATAAACAGAGCTATGACAACGTATAACGATAGGTTCGGGTACATTGATATTTTTTCATCAGTTAAAGTCACTTTAAGGAAACCATTAAAAAATCCTATCAGTCCTTTGTCCCTCGTATTTCATATAATGACTATTAATCGCTTGAACAGTTTACATGAATAGCTTTTTTGTAATTTTTTGTTTTTGCAATTTTTTGTTTTTTAAAATGTATCTTTGGTACAAAATAATTAATATTGTATATAATCTCAATGTAAAATTTCATTTCCATTTGTTTTTTGTTCTTTTTCTTTTTCTATAATATTAAATTTGCTAAAAAATGTATATATATATAAATAAGATATAATAACGGAGATATGTACTGTACACATTATAGATAGATAGTGTTAACATATAATTAGTCATAGTTTTATTGTTATATTTTGTATTTGTTATGTATAAACGCTGTTTGTTAACCAAATAAAATAAAATAAAATAAAATAAAATAAAATGACAACATATTTAGTTAATTTCTACCTACTGTTTTTATCCATCAAACTAAATGGTGAGACTCTATTTAATTCTACAATGATACTTATGTACATACTCTAGATACATTCTTAGGAGTTAGCATTCTTCTTTTGATTATTGATAGAATGAAGAATTTAATATATCACAATAATTTTTATTTTTTTTTTTTTATTTTTTTTTTATTTTATTTTGGGAAACATATACATAATTGTATACATACAATATACATACTTGCATACAATATACATACTTGTGCATAAACATAGAAAAAAAAGAAAAACATTACGCCGATAATCGTTTCCTACAAAAGTAACATTTTAAACAGATTTCAACATATTTACTAATATAGCAATATTTACAGCATATTTACAATTGTAAATGTAATACAACCAAGTCTATACAACTCTAGTATGTATTAGTTTTTAAGACAATATATATAAATAAATACAAACGGAGCTGCCATGGAATTCACCGACCGGAGTCGGGCCCATCATAATACTATTTTTTTTTACACTTCTGGGGGGTGAGCAGTGGATTCCGGACTTACGAACCGGCTGTGGTAGGTTTAGGACAGCTGTCTTGCCACATGTGAGCGTTCACCTTACCACCCATTCACTCCCCCTTCGAAGCCATAGAATTTGAGATGCGCAAATCGCAGTTTTAGATAATTTTTCTAAGAAAGAGTTGATTATTTTTCTGGAAAGGCCAAGATCTTTAAAGAGGTGAAATAGAGATTTAGCTGGCAGGCCACGAGCGCCAACTTCCACCGCGTGAAGGTGAACAGTGAAGCCGTTCCGGGTTACGGCATTTGCAAGATCATGGTATTTATTTAATTTGTACTCGTGGTCTTTTGGGATATTTGATTCCCATGGAACAGTTAATTCTACAATAAGAGCCACCTTCCGAGATAGAGAGTAAAGAGTTATATCTGGACGGAGGGCTGTGCATCCGAGACTTTCAGGGAATTTATACTGCTTAGAGACCGAATCAACCTCCAGAATCCAATCTGTAGCTTTCTCAATTATTGAGAAAGGTTTTGTAGTTAAATGTTTTTTGCCTTTAGAGCCATCCCGCACAAACTGTATTGGGGGTTTGGAGGATACTGTCAAACCCTTGTTGGCACGAGCCACTGAGAGACTAATTACCTCGCGAATAACAGCGAGAACTTTGTCATGGCGGTAAGTGTACCGTCCTTGATCTAAGGCCACCTTGCAGCCAGCTAGAATGTGTCTAGCTGTGCAAGGGGTATTGCTACAGAGGGGACAAGAACTATCCTCGGCAAAGCTCCAACGAGCAAGGTTACTGGGGTCTGATTTGATTTGATTTAAGGTCGTAGATTTACCCATAATTTGCAATTTTCAATTGTCAAACTGTCAAAACAGTTGGTTTAAAACAATCACACCGAGAGTAAGTAAATGTAATGTCAAGAGTAAGTAAATGTAATGTCGATAAGTAAAAGTAATGTCGACTAAAAGGGTGAATCCATCACCTCAGGAAGTTTTAACAATATGTGATAGTTCTGTCTCCCGTGACAAGAGCGTAGAAGACTTTGGGACGGTACAAACCTACCGTCCAGCAAAGCCATGAAGGAGGTTGACGGAGGCCAACGCCTTACGGCGAGGTACCTGGTAAGGTATACAACGGGCAGCCTCACCCCCTGTCTACCAATTTTGGAAGGATAACTCCATCTGGAATTAATTATCAGGATACCTCTAACCAGTGACGGCTCGTCCTAAGGAGCGCTGGTGCGGTGCACTCCCACAAAAATTTAAGCAATTAAATCAATAATTACCCTGTACACTTTTTTAAAAATAATCCATCGCTAGGAACAATAATCCGACCGACTAAGTGGAGCGCCAGCGAATACGCTCCTATGAACCAATGTTCAGTACAACAAACAGCACTGAATGTAACGAGTGCGAAAGAGAAAAATCGACAATCTCCTGCACGTGAAACAAAAGATTTTGTATCGAAATTTAGCAGTATTAAGAGCGCCGCTCCAATGGGTGAACAACGCGCATGCGCTCTCGGCTCGCTATCTCGCTCCCACCGGGACGTAGCCAGTGCGGCTACGTTCATACTGTTGCCGAACGTAAACAAAATTAAATGTCAGTCAGTGTCAATAATTGACACTCGCGCGCGAGGCAATATCGAATTTTGGCACTGTTTGACTGTAAATAATTAGAAAAATAGCTTGTTTGCATGTTATTTGGCGGTAACAATGGAACAATACAGTGTGTCGTACATAAAAAACTGTGAAAAGACTTTAGAAGTGCGTCTCGAACTAAAATCAAAGGGGCGACCGCGTCCTGAAATAACGCTAACACAAACGTGTAGTACAAAATCTAAAACTTATACACGTGTTTTCAAACCTGAGCAGTATACCAAAACACCGTGGTTATGTGGGTGTGAAGAAACGAACAAATTGTTTTGTTTTCCATGTCTTGTGTTTGGAGCCGGCGCGGGCGGTGGTGGCGAGACTGTATGGACAGAAACTGGTGTTCAAGATTTAGCGCATCTTTCAATTAAAGTGAAAAAACATTCGCAATCTCGATTTCATATGTTAAATGAAGTGCAATTGGCATCTATCGGGCGACAAGATATTCGAAAGGCGCTCGATTCTGCTTATCGAAAATCTATTCGAGAGTTCAATGAGCGTGTTGATGAAAATCGATATATTTTACGTCGCTTAATAGATTGCGTGGTATTCTGGGGTGCATTCCAAATTGCATTACGGGGACACGATGAATCTACGGAATCTCTGAATCCCGGAATATATAGAGGCTTGGTTGATTTTGTGTCAGAGATCGATTTGGCCATGAAGCAGCACTTATCAAGCAGTTCTGTTTTTAAAGGTACGTCTAAATCAATTCAAAACGATATTTTGGATGCTATTTATGAAGTTTTCAGATGTGAAATACAGATACAAATAAAAAATGCAGATTTTGTTGCAATTCAGGCAGACGAATCAACTGATTGTTCTACTATTCAACAGCTGGTGTTTATTATAAGGTATATACATGATGGTAAAATTTACGAACGATTTTTGACATTTTTACAACCTAAGGGTTATACATCAGAAGTAATAGCGGCTGAAATCATGAAAGAGCTTGATTCTTTAAATATTGATAAAAAAAAAATAATTGGACAGAGCTACGACGGAGCTGCCGTCATGAGTGGAAGTACAAATGGCGTCCAAAAGATTATTAGAAATATCTACCCATATGCTTATTATGTACATTGTTACGCGCATCAACTCAATTTAATTTTAGAAAAATGTGCATCGATTAACCACACAGTACGAAGCTTCTTTTGCAATTTGCATGCATTTCCATCGTTTTTCACGCGATCGCCGAAAAGATCCGAATTTTTAAAAGAAATCGTCCACAAAAGAATACCTGCCGCTCCACAGACAAGATGGAATTATAATACACGTACAGTAAAAGTTTTATACGATAACTTAGAGCCCCTGAAAGAGTGTATGCAAGCAATAATGGACAGTCGTAACAGTGACCCAAAAACATTTAATCAAGCTCAAATGCTCCTATCATATTTAAATGAAGACAATTTTTTATATTGGCTAAACTTTTTCGCGACGCTCATGCCCCACTGTGAAATGCTGTTCAAGTGTTTGCAGTCTCGATCCCTTGACTCAATTAAAATTATGAAAGAAGTCACTAAATTTGAAAAGGTCGTCAATGAATTACGTGATGCTGTTCCACCGCCTTCGCCTAAGAAAAAACGTCGGCCTGATAACGTGAATCATTCAGCTATGAGAAAAGAAGTGTGTGACATATTACGAATGCAGATAAAAGACAGATTTGTTCATACAGACCATTTATTGGCGTCCAAATTGTTTTACACTGACAAATTTTTAGACTACAATAAGAGTTTTCCGGATGATGATTTTAAGAAAGTGGTAAACACGTATGATTTCCTGGAAAAAACTAAACTGAAAAATGAGCTATTAGTCATTTATAGCAGAGAAGATTTTCACAACACTGACGGCGCCGTTGCTTTACTTCAACATTTTATGGAATTTGCATTAGAATCCGTATTTGCTGAAAGCATGAAACTGCTAAAAATTATTTGTACCATTCCTATGACGTTAGTAGAAAGTGAGCGCTGTTTTTCGACGTTAAATAAAGTCAAAACGTTTTCACGCAATACTATGGCACAAAATCGTCTGAATGCATTGTGTATAATAAGCATAGAAAAACGCTTAATTAATTCCATCTCAGACTTTCACAAGAAAGTGATAGATGTTTTCGCTGGACAAAAAGACCGGCGAATGGATTTTATTTACAAATAAATGTAAGTAATTATATCCTGTTTTTTTTATTGCACACCCATAAAAAATATTCACGAGCCGCCTCTGCCTCTAACCTCCCGACTGGTCACGGGTCCGAAGTAGCTTGCCTTACCTGCCGTATATTCAGCGGTGATTCAGTTTGAATATATCGCGGACCATATCTTTTGCCCTGCTCTGAATTCAGGATCAGGTAGCTTAATGGTCATTTCAAGAGTGGTTGATGACAGGTCAACATCCACCCCCGCTGCTTAAGACAGAATATGTCCATATTCTACAGATTCATTCAGCAATTAGTCAGAGAACACAACCGATTGACGTCGAAACGGTTTGCAAACCGTCCAGTAGCGCCGGGAGCAAAAGAAACCGATCCACCAGCTGTGAGCCCTGAGACGCGAGAGTCTCACCTAGGGTAGCCTTTCACACGAGGAGGCTTCTGACTGGTCTTACAAAATAGGACCTACTTCAAAAGGCTGCTTAGAAACGGCTTGTAAAAGAGCGAAGACAAGGAATTTAAAAAATATTTGACATTATAACCTGGACATTTCAATATTTTTAATCTTATTAAATATTATATTATGTTGTATTATTATTATTTTATTTTTTATTATTATTATTATTTGTTTTAAAGTATATTAAGACATAATTTGTTTTAGTTTTAAAATTATTTCATCTTAGTTATAAGTAAAATGCAGGACTATTTTATTTAATTTCATTTTCTAATTTTGACTATTTTCAATTGTTTTTTTTCTGATTTGAATTTATTTGCTGACATTTTAATTTTCCACTTCTAACTTTAAGTATTTAGTCATTTTAAATATGGTTTTGCAATTATATTATTTTGTGCAAAAATGGAATATGTCATTTTTATTAACACGGTATTGTTGCAAGCGAATTAAAAAATAAATGTTTACCTTAGAACAGGTCCCGGCCTAGTTAGGTGACGTTGCCACTAGACTATGCGATGTATTTATTTCCTGCTTTTGATACAATTTTGTAATTCCGACGATGAAATTGTTTACTCTAATTTTATATTGCATTACTTATATAAATAAAACCTTTATGAATAAAATTATGCGCTTGCAATAGCGAGTAGATATAGAAATTACACATTTTTTTTCAATATTACAACAATTTTACATACTTTATATTTTGAGTGTTTTACCAGAAACAATTAACTTTGCCCACCTATGCTAATCTGTGTCAGAGTATTAGTGAGAGAATATCAATGTGTGTGTACTGAGTGCTGTCAGCCGAAACATAGATACGAGTACACCGGCGATATAGTTTTTTTTTCAGTTTTCCTTATTTAGAAATGTTCAACAATTATAATTTTCTATTTTCAATTAGAAACTATAAAAAAACACCGAGTTTTCATTAAAAATATCACAGCATAAAAGTGAATGCGCTAACGCTGCCAAAATATGGCTAATGCCAAAAACGGTATAAACGGTTCTCGCGATCGAAGAAAGATTGGCGACTCGCCGGTAGGGGCGACTCAAAACGATAGTTTTTGTAATAATTAAGAAAATCAACAATTGCAAAAGTGAATAAAATGCGAGAGCAACTGAGATAGGACTGCTTATCGATGTTGGCGACGACCTCGGAATATCGCGTCAACGACCGTTTGGTGAGGGTCTGAAGTAACATGCCTTGTCGCTTGAACGGCAATGAATGTGCTAATAGGGATATTTTTTGCCATTTTATTCCACTAGAGGGCACATTAACCCCTCAAATGAATGGCGATTAGCTCGGGTTGCCTACGGCAAAATGTATATAAATTTATATTTATATTTACATTTACATTTACATTTACATAGAGCGGGGTTTACTATAGAGCTATAGCATTACTATAGAGCGGATTACTATAAAGCGGCGCACATTTACATTTATATTTACATTTATATAAATTTATAAACATTTTGTATACATTTTGCCAAGGCATCCCTTAAGGGACGCCTCACATTTGAGGGGTTAAAGATAGGCTCGAGGAAGTGTGAAAAGAGTGACAGAGTGATATACTCAAAGAGGTGTGAAGTGAGTGATGCACCAGTGCATTTTAAGTGTTTTTAAGTGGGTCATTGTCAGTGCCCGATTAATTCGTGTAGGGGCCCTTAGGCCGGCGAAATCTTGGGAGCCGCCTTTTGGGCTGTCAAACATTCGACAATGATAGGGGCCCTAAGCTTTTAGCTTGTGTAGCTTATATGCAAATCCTGCACTGATCATTGTAATTGTTGACTGTTAAGTTGTTTTGTGTCATTTAGTGCAAAAATTCTGGATTCGAATTTCGCACAAGCAATATAATCCAACCAAAAATTGTTTTTTGGGGTTAGATTTTGAATAAAAAAGTATTTGCTGATGTAATGTAGCGCCAAAGATGAAAAAACTTTGCAGAACTTTGCATGCGCAAACCCTTTTAAAACAAATTGTCCTAAACATTGGGATAACATTACAAATTTAAAAAATCCGACAATAAAAATTTAATAAATCATTTTTGTTTCTTCACACTGGTCGCGGTCCATGCATTTTTAGAAAGAGACAACAGCACTCACGACACTACTTGATTACCCTATCTCGACAGAGTAGTATCTGGCAGTAATTTCGCCATTGTTTAGTGCCATTCTTCGCGATCTTAACCCCTCAAATGGCGGGTGTAAATCTTGGCAGTCACTTGTCATTTCTGTTTTTTTTTTTTTCTCTTTTTGTTAATGCCATCTGTCTTCTAGATATGACATTCGGCAATTGTTGTGGCTCTTGAACATTTTCCTCTCTGATGTTCCTTTGATTAGCTTGACTGGACTTGAATGGTATGTGAATGGTAATGGCACATCCACAATAATGGGTGCTAGCACATTATTATGCTAGCAAGTCTTGGGGCGCTCTCCTCTTCAATCTGCGGAAAGCCCGGTTTTTCATCAGCTTTGAAGCTAGTTGATTTGGATGATGTAGAACTCGCTTTTGGTAGGATACCATTTTAGTTTTAATTTCTTCTTTCACTGTTGAGATTTCGAGGTCATGATGTAGACGGTCATTCGTGACATACCATGGTGCATCAACTATTATTCTCAGCATCTTGTTTTGGAACTGCTGAAGAATCTCTATATTGGAATTGGCTGCTGTGCCCCACAGCTGTAATCCATAGGTCCAAATGGGGGTCAGGATGCATTTGTACACTACTAATTTGTTTTCTAGTGAGAGTTGTGACTTGCGGCCTATTAACCAGTACGGTTTCCTGAGACAGTTTCCTGAGCTGTTGGCTTAGCGCTTTCCTTTTTGTAAATATATGCTTCCTCCACGTAGACCGTACAGTCCGAGGTATTTAGCATCATTCCCTTGTGGTATTTGGATGCCATTTAATTTTACTGGTGGACATGTTTCCCTTCTCATGGTGAAGGTCACTTGCACCGATTTGGTCTCATTCGCTTTGATTCGCCATTTCTTTAGCCAGATTGAAATCTTATCGAGACTCTTTTGTAAGAGAAGTGAAGCTTCCTCAGGATTTTCATGTACAGCTAGTGCAGCAGTATCATCGGCGAATGTGCCCATCTCTACCTTCTCGGTTAATGGGAGGTCTGTAGTATACAGAAGATACAGTGTAGGGCCCATCACACTTCCCTGGGGTACTCCAGCATAGATTTTGTGCAGGGTAGTTGTCTCTTCCCCTTGTCTCACAAAAAGTATCTATCTTTGAGGTAGGATTTTATAAATAAATTATAGTTTATTGAGAGCATTGTCTTTATTTTATATAATAGGCCATCGTGCCAAACACGGTCAAAGGCCTGTGAAATATCTAGAAAAGCTGCAGAACAGTATTTCTTTTGTTCAAAGATATCATTTATTTTTTCGACTAGCCTGTGGACATGCTCAATAGTTCCATGTTGCCTTCTGAATCCGAACTGATGATCAGGAAGTAGTTTATTTTGATCAATAATCGGAGACAGTCTTCTTAGAAAGAGAGTTTCCAGAACCTTAGAAGGAATCGGGAGGAGACTAATTGGTCGGTAGGATTTGATATCTTCTGGGCATTTGTCAGGTTTGTCGCGAGGGTTTTCGTCGTAGAAAGAAACTCGCGATCGATATTCAAATTGCAGTAGTTTATTCCAAAAGTCGTGTACAAAGTGAATTAATTTGCTCAAACATTATCGTCTATATATACTAGTCGCCGGGCGGCGATCGCCCCGTCTCCCTCTTGTCTCGCGCTGTCTCCTTCATTCAGGCCGGCCGGCCGATATACACACCTGCGCGGGACGCCGTACTTCAGTCGTCCGCCGTTGGCCCCCGCGAGCTGACGTCCCGTGGGCGGCGCTTGAGCTGCAATTGTGTCGTGTTTCGCACATTAGATTTCGCACGTTTACCGCTTTTGGACGCCACCGGCGATCCCTCCCCCGACCTACTTTGCATTAAGTAGCCACCGGAAGTAAGGCTCCCGTCCGGAAAGTCGCTGGAAGCAGTCGTGTGAGCGCGCTAGTTTTTCGTGTTTTGAGTTTATACTGCGTCGCGGCGCCCTCAGTTGAAACCTTCCCCTTCACCACCAGTCTTCGGACTGCCGTGGCACAAGATGAAAAGCTCTCTGCTGAGAAGTCGCTGCGATGTGGTTTTCGTTGTTTGTGGTGACGTTTTGCGTGCGAAACACGGCGGTTAGATTCGCGACGGTTTGTACTTTCTCTCTCATTTATCTCGATGTTTGCTTTTAGCTTCTCGTTGACGGCTTGATTGTGATGATTAAAATAAACGCCTCGTTGGAGGCACTTAAGACGTGTGTTGATTATTGCGCGTTCGGGGTAGGTAATCCTAGTGATGGCATTGCACATCGCCATCTCCTTAATTCCGGTGTCGCCATTGCACCTCGGTGACACCACCTTCCTGCCGCTTTCGGGTGGAGTCTTCTTCCGGTCCTTTCCTTTTATGACATTTTGAGTAGGTGGGTCCTGTGTGTATTGTTGCTCCGGGACAGGTTTAAGTATCATTATGATTTGCGCAACTTTCCACTGAGGTGGTACATATCCCCTCCATAAAATGGCATTATATATTTCTGTTCGGAAAGTGATGCCTTCTTCGAGTAGTTCTTTCATTATTTTTCCTGTAATAAGATCGTAGCCCGGGGCTTTGTGTTGGTTTAATTTTTTTATTGCAGCTCTAACTTCGCTCTTTGTGATTTTTTTGATAGGTGGATCTAGTTGGTGAGCTAGCTCTAAGAAATCAGATACACTTTCTGCTATTTCACTGGGTCCTTCGTTCGGGTTCGGTATGAAGACTCCATCCAGGTGTTTAGCAAATGTTTCGGCCTTCTCCATATCACTTTTGGCCCAAGTATTATTATTTTTGCGTACTGGTGGTTGCGACAGTATAGGTCTTTTAATACTTTTTGTTGCCTTCCAAAGGGAGTAATGTGTTGCGGCTGACTTATCCAGGTTTCTGACGAACTTTTCAAACCCTTCATTTCGGAGTTCACCTAGTAGTTTTTTGAGCTGCGCAGATATTGCATTAAGGAACGTCTTATCTACGGGAAATCTCGTTTGCTGTCAGCGTTTCCTTGCCTGGCGTTTTTTGGTTAGAAGTTCCCTTACCATTACAGGGCAATTTGGTTCGGTAATGTTCGTCTTTGTCAGCCCAGAACTCCATGCTGATTGTTGTATACAGTTGTTGAAGTGCTCAACTGCTTCTGTAATGTTATCGTCAGTTCTCAGGGGAACTTTGTCATTAAGCGAAGAAGCTACAAGGTCCTGGAAGAGATTCCAGTCAGTTTTATGACTGTGGAGCTTACAAGGTCTAGCAGCAGGCAGAATGTGGTTAGTTAAAGTTACAATAACCGGTGAGTGGTCGGACGATAATTCTAGGCAAGATTCACATTTCAGGTGAGTATTAACTATGCCCTTTGTTAAGCCAAAGTCTATTAGATCTGGGATTTTTTCCTGTCGGTAGGCCAGTACGTTGGTTCTCCAGTTGAGACAATATTTAGACTTAAAGCTTCAATCGCACTTAGTAGTTGTCGACCTTTAGAGGTTATTAATCGTGATCCCCAGAATGTGTGCTTGGCATTATAGTCTCCACTAGCAATGAATCTGTGACCGAGCGATTTAAAGAATTCCTTATAGGTGTCGCTTTTTATTTGGTGTTTGGGTGGACTATATAAAGCCGATATACATAGTGGACCCTTCCAGTCTTCAACTATAATATTAGTCGCTTGTATTTCTTGTGTACGGTAGGGTAGTACTTCATAATACCTGATATTTTCATTAATTAGTATCGCTGATCCTCCATGTGCAGCGCCATCTGGGTGCATAGTATGATATAATCTATATCTGGGAATTTTGAAGTGGCTCTTCTCAGTGAAGTGCGTTTCTGAGATTAGTAGTATATCGACTTGGTAAATTTCTAGAAAAGATTTCACCTCTAAGGTGTGTTGTGACAGCCATTTGCATTCAAAATGACTAATTTAAGGCCGAGCATTGCAGCTTTGTCGTGAGGTTCACGAGGAGGTTTGTCATTGTCGTCATTTGTTGCATGATTTGTTGGAGCATACCTATTAGTAGATCATTTAGATCTTTAGCATCATTGTCTGGTTGAGAATATAGTTTGTCATTTATCAGAGGAGCTTGATTTCCATCCTTATTTTTTATGGATTGTGCACTGTGTTCTTTGCTCACAGTTCTTTGCTCACTGTGGATTGTTTTGTTTGTCTGGATTGTGGCTTTAGTCGGTTGAGGTTGTTGACTTCTCCTTAACGGGGAGGGGGGGGGGGGGGGATTTTGATTTTTTGTATTTCTTTAAAGACTGTGCATCCTTTATAGTTTGCTGGGTGATTTCCCTCACACAGCACACATTTAACATCATTGGATCTACCAATTCTTCCGCAGTTTATTGATAGATGATTTCCAGCGCATTTTATACATTTGGGCTTGCGGAAACAATAGGTTTTAGTATGACCATATTGCTGGCAGTTCACACATTGGGGTATGTCACGCTTGAAATGTGGTGGTTCGATGATAATGTGGCAATTAAGCAGGAATTTAATGTTATAGATAGTTTTAATTTCACTACTTGGTTTTATCTCTACTATAAAGATTGGCAGAGGTTTTTTTGTCAATCTTTGCTTGATGTTCCATATGTTCATTTCTGAGAGTTGAAGGTCAAAAATATAGCACTTTAGAAAAATGCTCCATAAGAAAGAAACTACTTGATGGATCATGAAAAGAAGAATTGTAGAATGATCGCATTGAAATTTTAAATATAAAACATTAACCCTTCAAGCCCCGCGACTTCGATATCGAAGTCAACTGAACGCGTCCAGGAAAAGTGATTTGATTGGGTTTTTCGTGTCATTCCGTATTCAGTTGTATTTTATTTAACCCTTGGAGTAAATGGGTATTTTCATGGATGCATCTGTCTCTTTTGCAGGATTTTCGGCGACATCGACCTTAAAGTACTATAACTACCAAACTACTACACCAATCATAAAAAGAACAACTGCACAATGATTGCATTGAAATTTCGAATATAGAATATTGAAATATCATTTTGTAAAACAATTAGATAATTATGAATAAATATGAGAACGTCAAAGAAGTGAAAAAAACGCGGAACCAGATCTGGTCGTATCATACTCAACGGATAATTGTTTCAGAACCAGATTTGGTCGTATCATACTCAAGGGGTTAAATGCACAATGATATTTGTATCATCGAACATTTAAATAAAATATAACTGCATACGGAATGACACGAAAAACCCAATCAAATCACTTTTCCTGGACGAGTTCAGTTGACTTCGATATCGAAGTCGCGGGGCTTGAAGGGTTAAAACCTCATTTTGTAAAACAATTAGATAATTATGAATAATTATTAGAAAGTTGGCGAACTAAAAAAACTCACTTATTCAGCGATATCGACGTTTTATCTCAAAATACGATACCCTATCTAGAAATTGTAAACACATTTGTGTACGTTTTACATGGTTTACCAAATCTATTAGTTCGTTTTATTTATTTTTATACATATATCCGAAGAGAAGCTACATAATATCCGAAGAGAAGCACAGATCCGAGCAACGGCAGCACTTGACTAAGTGCCCCCAGAATACAAACAATTATATTAGGGATTCTAGACTGCGAGAAGCGCGACTGAATAATCGTACAATACAGAATGTATCCGTCTTTCTCACACATATCTAACAGGGGATGGTTGCACTGTGATTTTGGTGTAAATTCAGTTCGTTGAGAGCGCGGTTTATCGCGCCGCGCTCGTACCCGTTTTGGGACGTTACTAACCATTGAATACAATAGATCGTACCCGATTCGGGACGTTACTGTCTTGAGGGGTATATACTTTCGAATTATACAGTTTCCCCAAGTTAAATCGTATTGTATTAGTTCTAGAGGTGTTAAAGCATACTAGGCCACCAAAAATCTTCTTAATTCGTGTGGCTAAATTCTAATACAAAGCTGTTCCGAATCTCTATTGGTATGAATCACCGTGAAGAGGTTATCTTATAAAAAAAAATCGCGAGGGCCATTCTAAATTCTAGCAGAAACCTGTAACAATAACAATAATACGTACCTGTATATCGAATAACTCCTTGATTTGCAGTTGAATCTGCGGTAATATCTGGTAACTTCCCGGTGTCGACACGCACAAGCGACATGTCGAGAAGAATGTCGGGTCGATTCTCCCGTCTGCGTCCATCATTTTCACTTAATTCCAGCACTAAAACTGTTAAAAAAACCTCATTTGGAAAACTTCACAACAACAAATCAGCAAAAATTGCCCGAACCGTCAAACAAATGAAGGCCAGATGAAGGCGGGAAAGGATGCGGAAAATGACATACCGAGTGGGTAAATATCGATATCGATTTAAATCGATATCCATTTATTTCGAGGAGGTGATTCTTGATAAATTTAGCATACCAAAAGAGAATGGGCGTTTTGGGTCCACTTTTCCAATAGCTGTAAATAATTGGAAAGATCTCTTTATGTAAATCATTTATTACTAGAACGACTGATCTCAATTATTAGCTATTTCTGAGTTATATCCTAATAAATATGGCTAATTACCCATACATATACCTGTAGTGACACGTGGTGATGAACAATGCATCACCAAACTCAGCAGACCTTTTTAAATTCCAATAATCATAATAATCATAATCATAAGTTTTTTATTCAAAATAGTACGAAATCGTAACTTTTTGACGTCAATAATGCATAGGTACAAACATACATAAATGATAAAAAATTAAGATATTGTGACATTATAACAAATTATTGTGATATATAACGTGATATTAATAATCGAGGTAACCATTTTATTTCCAAGGGTCTTTGTCGTCTAGATAATCATTTATTTTATAGTAGCCCTTTGAGTACAGCTTCTTCTTAATAAATGACTTAAATTGTATCACAGATAAATTTTGCATTTTTACTGGGACTTTATTGTAGAAGCGTATACATTGCCCTTTGAATGATTTTGTGGTTTTGGAGAGTCGACTTTTATGGTCAGCAAGTTTATTTTTATTTCTAGTATTGACACCATGCCTATCAGAGTTTTTTAAAAACAGTTCTTTATTTGTATGCACATACATTAAGTTTTCATAGATGTAATGAGATGCAAGTGTCAAAATATTGATTTCTTTAAATTTTCCGCGTAACGACTGTCTAGCACCCAATTTATAAATAGCGCGGATGGCCCGTTTCTGTAGTATAAATATTTTATCAGCGTCAGCAGCATGACCCCACAGCAAGATGCCAAACGACATCAAGCTGTGAAAATAGCTGAAGTAAACCAGCCTCGCGGTGTCTATATCTGTTAAATTACGATTTTTTTTTACAGCATATGCCGCAGAACTTAGCCTGTCGGCCAATTTCTTAATGTGTGGGCCCCATTGTAGCTTTTTATCTAAAGTGATACCAAGGAATACAGTGGAATCGACCAGTTCTAGGCGCTCATTTTTTATTATAATATTTGGCCCTATTTGCTTTACGTTTGGAAGTGAGAATTTTATACATTTTGTTTTCTTTTCATTTAGTAGCAGATTGTTTGCTGTGAACCATTCCACAACATTCGAGATAGAATCATTCACATCGTCATAATTATTTTGTTGTCTACCTACTTTGAATAGCAAAGAGGTATCATCTGCGAATAAAACTATCTCACAATTTGGTTTTACTGTGTAAGGTAAATCATTTATATAAATAAGAAAAAGGAACGGTCCAAGTATTGAACCTTGCGGTACTCCCATGTATACTAACGAGCCGGATGATCTCTCTCCGCCAACATCAACCTTCATCAACCTTTCAATATTCAAAAGACGCCATTTAAATAGCTAAATTGCCTATTTGCCTGATGACTAATTTAAATAACATTCAAAGAATTGATAATTTCGTTTTAAAATGTGTTTTCTTACGATGCAAATAACTACTGTATGAAAATAGCGTCTTTCACAGTTGCAAAAATAAATTCACACGAACAATCCCCTACCTAACACCAGATTTACGGATATAAAAGCGCGTACATTTAGCTTATTACTCACTCCCGTTTGACGTTATCAATGGTTAGCCATCTCTATTCTTTTAGCTTCTTTTTAAATAATTAAATGGTCTAAGTATTAGGTGTGACAGACAACACTGTGTTTAGCCTACGTTATATACGCCGAGGGAACAAGACTTCCATAACGTTGGGCTCTGATCATATCGACAATGCACAACATCACATTTCACTCATACCCTAGGGCACCTAGCACATCCAGGCATTCTATTTTTAATAACTATTTAAAGGAAAACCGTCGCAGAATACCCGCAAAGTAAACTAGATAAGCTTTGTGAGTGCAAACTATACATTCCTAAGAATGCTCGAGTTGACAACAGTATATGCACAGTATACCAGACAGTAGCTTCTCTTAGAACAAAATTGAAATCGAAGCGAATAAGTCACGAGTCGTAAGGGCTCGGATATGGCCGCCAGATGTCGGCTGGTGATCCCAAACATTTGAAAAATTCGCCAACCTGCGCGTAACGCTAACCAAAGGCGTTCGTCAAGACGTAAACCTCTGCCCACACTCCTCACACCCTCTGCTCGCAATGCCCTATAGCCCGAGAGTAAAGCTACTGTTTGGTATACTGTGGTAATATGGAGAGAAATACTGGGATATGTTGCTTGATCTCGGTAATGTCTCATGATTTAATTCCCGCTCTGTTTCCCGACGTAGGTATGTAATATGCTAAGGTCCGCTGTTCAACATGTTGTGGCTAGTGACCGTACATCATAATATACTATCTTTTATGGATCTTCACTGCATCAAGATAAATGGATCTTTCCAATGGTAAATACGTTATTGTTATTGGAGAGGTGGGCCCAGCGCCCATACAATTTTGCCCAATAATCTTTGTTTATGGTCCAAGTATGGTATTTATTTATGGTATTTGATTTACATGGGCCATAAACAAATTAGCCATGCTATTTTTTCAAGAATAGGCCCCCAGGGTTTAAAACCGATACCGCCAAACGAGACAGATCGGCAACAGTAGTGTGACATTTCATAGTAATATCACAGTATACCAGACAGTAGCTTCTCTTAGAACAAAATTGAAATCAAAGCGAATACGTCACGAGTCGTAAGGGCTCGGATATCGCCGCCTGATGTCTCGCTACTCGGGCCACGCAGATATCCACACGTTTGAAAATGACGCCAGCCTTTACCTGCGCGTAATGCTAACTATAGGTGTTCATCGAGACGTACCCCTCTGCCCACATTCTTCGCACCCTCTTCCCGCAATGCCCTGTAGCTCGAGAGTAACGCTACTGGTTGGTATACTGTGGTAATATTGTACGCCTTTGCTTAGGGCAAGGTCAGGTCAATAAAATAAAATAGAAATAAAATACACATGAATAAAATAAGACAATGGATAATTTCGTACCCACTAGCGAAGTTTGTTGTAACACTTAACCACATATATCAAACGCAAGCTTATTAATAGTGTAACATTTCATTCTACTCAAGCTAAGAAATACGTGGCTGAAAAAAGTTATAAAGTGTTGAAATTGCAAAATATTTTATTCAATAATTACACATTTTTTAGTAAAATACCTTATTTACTTTGTTTTATTTAAATATTACAGTTGTTTATATTGTTTACTTACAAGGTAAATAGATGAAATATATAGAAAATATCACAAACTATAAACCTATGTATATCAATATTAATATGAAAAATGACTGCATGTAACCGAGTGAGTACTTTTGTTTTATCCCGAAAGCTAAAGCGGTAAATAAGTTTATGGATGAAAGAGAAACATCCAATAAGTAAGATAGATTTAGACGATCAGTGTTCGGGTGTCAGGTAAGATGTTGTGCCTGGACCGTCAACACTCCTTTGTTTTACGTTGGGGTTGTCTAAATTTAATAAACTGAATAAAATGATTTTTTAATAACCTTTAAATAAATGCTGGGAAATAATAGAAGGAAATGCCGGGAAATACTAATAATGAACTCAAATTTGGAATGGTTCTTTCTACTAAAAATGACTAAATAAGAAACGTTTCTTTTACACGAATACCCAAAAAAAGGAGTGTTATGTTGTTAGGATTCATGTATGTATGTATGTTTTCCGATTATTTTTTCCACCATAACTTCTAAACGCTTGAACCGATTTAAACGTGTGTGGTCTTGTTAGAATCGGTACCTAAAGTGTCAAAATATCAAATAAATAATTGTCGAAATGTCCAAATGTCAATAAATTAAGGTAAATATGTCGTGTTTAGTATCAACTGATTGATGACATTAAAATATAGTATATGTATCCATGTGGATAAATACATAAACCACACATATTCATAATTGTGAAACATATAAAACCATATAATACATTTAACCATATAATACATATAAACCCTTATAGACCCAAATAATCACTTCAAATTTCTTGGCAGGAAAATCACCTGCTAGGGAAAAGACCTCCCTGGCGATCATGTTATAGAACATTTCAGTAGTTGCCTGGAAAAGATAGATGCATTGCTAATCTCTGGCCCTCGTAAGGCTTGGATCTATGACAACTATCTAACTTCACATTTGTCATGGCCCTTTCTTATTTACGATTTCACCAAACCCCAACTGTCTAGTCTGGATGCACTGGTGACAGCTAGTTTAAAATCCTGGTTGTCCTTAGCCAAACCAGCTGACCCCTCGACTCTCTTCAGGTCCAAACAGAATTTTGGGCTAGCTCTAAAACTGCCCTCTCTGCTCTACGCCAACTCCAAAATAACCAAAAATTCGATTCTAAGCAATTCCAAGGATCCGGCAATATCGAAGGACGTAGTAAGTGGCCGTAGTGAGTCAAATGATCTACAAGCCCGCGTTGACTTTCACAAAAAGTTCCTTACTGGAATCAGCCAGAATGGCACTGGTCTGGGGTATGGCAGTACAATCATGAGCGATGTGGACTTGAAGAAGTCTCTCTTGCGGGGAGATTACGACAGCAATAGTATGGCTCACGCTATTGGCCTTCAATGCCAGAATGACTGGACAACAATTGGAGACTTTTGCATTCCTCCTCCAATGCTCTGGAAAGTAATGTTGTATGACTGGACGCCAGAGATGCTGAAATTTTATTTAAATGCCTTTCAGCATACACTTCCAGACCCCAGTAACCTCGCTCGTTGGAGCTATGCCGAGGATAGTTCACGTCCCCTTTGTAGCAACACCCCTTGCACAGCTAGACATATTCTAGCTGGCTGCAAGGTGGCCTTGGATCAAGGATGGTACACTTACCGCCACGACAAAGTCCTTGCTGTTATTCGCGAGGTACTTAGCCTCTCAGTGGCTCGTGCCAACAAGGGTTTGACAGTATCCTCCAAACCCCCAATACAGTTTGTGCGGGTTGGCTCTAAAGGCAAAAAACATCTCAATGCAAAACCTTTCTCAATAATCGAGAAAGCTTCAGATTGGATTATGGAGGTCGATTCGGTCTCTAAGCAGAATAAATTCCCTGAAAGTCTCGGATGCACAGCCCTGCGTCCAGATATAACTCTTTACTCTCTATCTCGGAAGATGGTCCTTATCGTAGAATTAACTGTTCCATGGGAATCAAATATCCCAAACGACCACGAGTACAAATTAAATAAATACCATGACCTCGCAAATGCCGTCACCCGGAACGGCTTCACTGTTCACCTTCACGCGGTGGAAGTAGGCGCTCGTGGCCTGCCAGCTAAATCTTTGTTTCACCTTTTTAAAGATCTTGGTCTCTCCAGGAAAATAATCAACTCCTTTCTAGAAAAAATATCTAAAACCGCGATTTCTGCATCTCAAATTCTATGGCTTCGAAGGGGGAGTGAATGGGTGGTAAGGTGAACGCTCACATGTGGCAAGACAGCTGTCCTAAACCTACCACCGCCAGTCGTAAGTCCGGAATCTACCCTTCACCTCCCAGAAGTGTAATAATTATATATGATGGGCCCGATTTTTGGTCGGTGAATTCCATCGCAGCTCCGTTTATATTTTATATTTATTGTCCAAATGTCAATAAATTATGATAAATACATCTTGTTTATTATCACATGAAAGGTTTGATTGAACGTGCTATTTTGCGCTAACAAATTGTTTCTAATAATTATAAATACTGGTTTCTAATATTTATAAATTCACTCTTCGTACCGGGAGTCGTGTTTTTATTTTTTTAGTTATTGTTCTTGTTAAACCTTTGCATCCTTACAGGCTTTAGTTTATTTTGATGTGGCACATTATGTCCTCAGAGTTTTTCCTTTTTTTGTTTTTCCAACTCATTATATAGTATAGTTTGGTAACTATCCGCAAACGATGTTCCCAAATCAGTACAGGCCAGCTCTAGAATATTGCCTATGCCTATGCCTAGGCAATAGGCTATCCTTTTTTTATGAATAAAGCGTTTTATTATTATTAAATACAATAGAGATGCCATTGTTCTAAAAATGTGGACCAAATTCTGAATGCTCCGACGGCCTTTATGGAGGTTCGAGGAGTGACGGTAGCGTTCGGTGTTTAGCGTGAAATATAAGTAGAAACCATTTTTCTACATGCGCGTAGGTTTTTGTAATTGACTTTTGGCCGCTTAGATTGGAAATAACCACATAAGCGAAGCAAGGTGGAATAATAATGAAATGGAATGTTTTGTTACTGTCTTAAATATCTTGAGATTTGTGACTGAAATGATAGAATAATAAATGTCGGTTGATGACCATTTCAGTCTTTTAATTTCGTTTTTTTTTAATAATGCTCTGAACTGTGCTGGAGCTAAAAGGAGGATCAATAAAAGAACAATCTCATTTGTATAAATACTTCATTAATTCTATCCTCTTCTACCACATTAGGTGAGCAATACAACGGTATTACAACTCAAGTATACCTCTAATTATAAATAGCCACTACGCAGCGAGAGCGAGACGCGTAACAGTCACGCCAAAGGCGGATGATCTGTATTTCAGTCGCCGGGCCCAGTTGACCTTGGTTCAGGACGTTTACCGCTAGCTATTATATAAGCTTTGTGCGGGTAATCATGAGCCGGGTCCATTACCTCGGCTTGCGTGTGACATGTTCCACTCCTCCCTGAATGTTGAGTGTACTCGAAATTGCGGCTCCAGCCGCAACTTAGGGGCTAACTACAACTAGTCGGCTGGCCGCTGCGTCCCTCTGGGGGTACCAATGCGCGCGGCGACAAAGCGACTCCGCAGACTCCAGAGCGGTGGGTAGAAGCAGTTGAGCCAGGACTCAGGCAGCTGTTTCGGTGACGCGGGCTTTGGAGCTACCCTTTACTTGTCTGTTTAAGTAGGTGCTATGCGCTCTCTCTCCGACGCGGGCTTTCCAGACGAAGTGTACTAACGCGGTTCCCGCGACAAATTAGGCGTTGAGGCGTTCCCAGTATTGATCCACATAAGTCCGTAATAACTCGGTTCCCGCGCGGCCAGAACCGCGTGACGCGATCGTCCCTCCAGTAACACTAACGTATTTCAGTCGACGAACCCTGTTTAAGGCCCGTGACGTCTTCTGCTAGCTGTATTAGCCTTGAGCGGGGAATCTCAAGAGCCGGGTCCATGTCCCCGGCTTGCATGCAGTAGGATCCACCTCCCTGCATAGCTTGTTGAGTAGGTATACTCAGCTCCAGCCGCAACTGCTTCCAACTCTAAGGCGGCAGCGACTCGAAGACTCCCCGGCGGTGGGTAGAAGCGGCTTGTCCACGACTCGCGTAGCTGGTCACTTTGTGCGGCTGTTCCGGTGACGCGGGCTTTAGGGCTTTCCTTGACTTGTCCGTACGAGTAGAGTTTAGCGAGCTTCGCTCTCCGACGCGGGCTTTGAAGCATTCCAGAAGGTGTACTCATGCGGTTCCCGCGACGAATTGGGATAGAATTGAATATTATAATAAACTACCGGAAAATTTTTAAATTTTTATGTAGAAACGGGGAAATACCCCAGTTTAAGTCTAAATTAAAAGGCCTTATTAAGCGAAAATTGTATGACATAAACGAATTTTAATTAGGTTATTGTTAATTTTAGACTATTCTTCTTATCTTAAGACTTTGTAGTTTTAAGATACATTGACAGGTTAAGATACAAGGTTATTGACAATTTCTATATACATTTTCTTCATTTATCTCGACATTTTTTCCATTTTATTGACTATTATATTATTACGACTATTTTATTTTCTCTTTGATAATCGATTGTATATTCTATTTGTCGGACTACATATTTCATGACAATCCAATTGATAGTTTTCACGTTAAGGTGTTCTAAATATAGCTTTTCTAATACTTTATTATTATTGTATTTTTGTTACTATAATTGTCATGCCAAATAATTATCGGATTGACTATGTAGTTTTAAGATCCAATACAAATATTATAAATAATGTGGTGAGACTCTTTAAAACCTCTGGTATCGATTTTTATATCTATTTTTAATCTTAAGCGGCTAACGAAAGTATTGTGTAAAATCGAAAATATTATGTCTAAATAACTATTTTTAAGTTTTGAATACAATATACTTGATTTGATTTGATTTGGCTGGGTTGCATTTCTTCGTGAACTAAAATCGGAAATTAGTTCGTGTGAACGAAGCAGGGCAATAGGCTAGAGCGGAATGCGAAATGAACGGTGTAACTTTTTCGCATTAAAACCACTCTTCAAAGATAACGCATCTGAATTTAATACCGCACGAAATGTGTTCAAATTTATTCGGACGAGTATACGTTCGACAGGTAGTTTTTATCTACGATCGTTCGTTTCATATTCCGCTCTAACGTTTGCTCTATCTCGTTCGATTGAACTGATTTCAGTTTTAGTTTACAAAGAAACGCATTCGGGACCAATAATAATAAATAAATAAATAAATGCAATAGTAATAAATAAATAAATAAATGTTACGTTACTTGTGTTTGTTTGAATAAATGAATAATGTATTGGTATTGTTTTTTTTCTAATAGGATTTAAACGATTATGGGCTGGTTAAAATCGTACCTAAAAAAAAAAAAAATTATTGGGTAAACTTACGGCAGTTACATTTCTAAAATTTTCGTTTTACGATACTTTTGGTCGAAAGTTTGTTGTCATCAAAATAACGTCTCAAAATATCACGTTTCCGCAACCTAGGTACTTTATTTACGCTAGGTACTTTATTTTATATATCAAAATATCGATAATTTAAAGCTCCCTAGTTTTGTTTCGGATTTAGCAATCAAATGATTGCGATTTTCTTTTTCAAAAATAGACTGTCACCTAAACTGCATAATTATATTCCATCGATATTCAGTCATTCACTATTGCCGCTTTACTCGTTGGCCAATGCTTTGGCTACTGCCTACGTCTCTCGCTCTTTACCATACATTTTACACAAGTCACAGTAGTGCCGACTCGCTTCCACCTTAACGATGTTACCCAGGATTGGCCAATGGGTAGGCGGGCATAAACACAACGACGAAGCAGTTCACGGACGATTCGATAGAGGGCGCCAATCTAAACGCTAAATTTACATTGATCGATCGAAAACAATTAAATGCGCTCTTACCTCTTGTCAATATTTGGAAATGTGTATCGTCACCGAGAAACGCAGTTGCACCAAATTATAAGAGCACCTAAACACGAGAAACGTCGCAGTTTGTGGCGCCGACGGCGAATGACGCCGACCGATGATTATCGGCGACTGTTTTGGTTGGTTGCCTCGTTGAGGTCGTCTCGATTTTCATATACAACGTTGTGATGTGCGAGCGAGATACCACATGAGAGAATTGGCAACGTGCCATCGTGCGACCGCAAGGCCGACTGTGTCTCGCTCTAACAGCCCGTCCCATTTGTCGTGTGTCGGGTCCGATTTTTAATCGGATGTCGTCGCTCCGTTCACACTTGTCGGGTGTCGGGTCCGATTTTTACTTTCCTGTCAAGGAAAGTATTGTGGACGCACTTCTGTGTGTCTGCTGTGTGTATTCTCCGACGATAGCGCCGAAACGCTTTACCCGATTGAGCTGAAATTTGGCATTTAGGCATCATTTGGTCATGGCATGAGCTAAAAAGATTGTGGTTGAAATCCGTCCACCCTGGGTTGGCTCCCAATGAGGGAACTTCTCAACGGTCAACAGCTGAGACTCAAAATTTTGTATACGCATTCAATAATGATAGCCCCTTCCATGTTCCACCATGACATGGCTGATGAAGCCTGGATTGGCTCCCGATGAGGGAACTCCTCAACGGTCAACAGCAGAGACCCAAAATTTTGTATACGCATTCAATATGATAGCAACTTCCAAGTTTCAACATTACAAGGCTGATGTACTCTGGGTTGGCTATTAACGAGGGAATTCCTGAACGGTCAACAGCAGAGACTCAAAATTTTGTATACGCATTCAATTATGATAGCCCCTTCCAAGTTCCACCATGACATGGCTGATGTACCCTGGGTTCGCTCCCGATGAGGGAACTCCCCAACGGTCAACAGCAAAGACTCAAATTTTGTATACGCATTCAATTATAATAGCCCCTTCCAAGTTTCACTATGACATGGACGATGTACCTACCCTGGGTTGGCTCCCGATGAGGACACTCCTCAACGGTCAACAGCAGAGACCCAAAATATTGTGCACGCATTCAATTATGATAGCAACTTCCAAGTTTCAACATTACATGGCTGATGTACTCTGGGTTGGCTATCGAGGGAATTCCTCAACGGTCAACAGCAGAGACTCAAAATTTTGTATACGCATTCAATTATGATAGCCCCTTCCAAGTTCCACCATGACATGGCTGATGTAACCTGGGTTCGCTCCTGATGAGGGAACTCCCCAACGGTCAACAGCAAAGACTCAAAAGTTTGTATACGCATTCAATTATGATAGCCCCTTCCAAGTTTCACTATGACATGGATAATGTACCCTGGGTGGCTCCCGATGAGGGGACTCCTCAACGGTCAACAGCATAGACTCAAAATTTCGTATACGCATTCAATTATGATAGCCCCTTCCAAGTTTCACTATGACATGGCTGATGTACCCTAGGTTGGCTTCCGATGAGGGAACTCCTCAACGGTCCGCAAACGCGACTGCAAACGCGAACGCGACTACAGACGCGACCGTAAACGCGACCGAAAACGCGACCTCAAACGCGAACGCGACCGCGACCGCGACAGCTACGTCGACGTCCATCACGCAGTCGCTCCCTGGAGTGTGATGACTCCAAATCAGATCCGACATCCGACTAGTGTGATCAGAGCGGCGACATCCGTTTGAAAATCGGACCCGACACTCGACAAGTGGGAACAGAGCTCCACAGCTCCATACAAAATGTTCTGCTCCTAGGACACCCGACTTTTTGTCGGGCCCGACAACCGACAAGTGGGAACGGGCGGTAATGCCACCCTCTACTTTTTGGCCAATACTGGGCCACAGCTAAGGTGGAAGCGAGTCGACACCACTGTGACAACAAAAATGTATATTAGAGCGAGAGAGACATAGACAAAGGCCAACGTGTAGATCGAAAATAATAGACGCGTGATGAAAACTGGGAATGAGCGCGACACAGCCGCGGGCAATTTATTTTCCCGGGAAATGACGCTGAACAGGGAAGGAAAATAAAAGCGACTGCACATCACTATTCGTTCAAGCGATATCACGTGTTGCGGTCCCTCACCAAACGGTCCTTCACGTGATATCGCGTGGTCGTCGCTAACGAGTTTCTATGCGGGATAAAGACCCTTTTGGCAATGAACGTGTTAATGTCATCGATAAAAAGGGCCTAGATATACCCTCAGGTACAAATGAGTTGGGTCAAAAACATGTGTCAGAGAGAGAGAGATAGAGAGAGAGAGAGAGAGAGCAATACATTGAACAGTATGAGACAATATTCGTCGCGGGATCGCTCACACCGGAAAGTACTGTCGGAATTAATACTGGCGGCGATTTCGCGCGCGAGAGGCCTATCTAGGCCCTTATTGATGGTTTATGTCATATTAAATAGTAATATTATAATATGAGCAATAAGCGTAGCTCTTTGTAGGTATCTGACAATACAGGTGTACGAGCTCTTTAACCCTAATAAATTATAATATATAGATTTATTAAGGGTTACAATATGTATAGGTATATAACATTTATAAGGGTTAAAATTATGTATAGCTCTTTTAACGGGCACAACTTTTAACCATTTCAGGCGCTGTCGGCGGTGGCCGAGGAGTCTGGAATGGCACTAAAATTCTTCATACAAAATCTCGCAACGGCTATGACCGTTGTGTCGCCCATATACGATATTATGCTATGTATTGCGATACCGTGTCTATAGCGCTTTTCTGTATCGTGTCATAAGATAAAGTAGCAATACAGCAACACAGTCATCGCCTATTCATCAAATAGCACAAAATAAGACCCAGGCAAATATTTTTTTAAACTTTACTAAAAAGCATTGATTATACAGTGTAGTCAATGCTAAAAGCATCAATGTTACAACAACATTCTTACTTTCATAAAAAAATCGAAATTCTTGTTTTTGGAATGTACATTGAACACTAAAAATAGGAAAAAAGGAACACAATGAGTTAGTAAACCAGCTGAACGTAGCCATAATCTTTTATAATAAAATTCGTAGGATTATTGTGCCACTCTTCAAAACAGGTAGTACAAAGAGGTGGAGTTTGTGGGTAAGTATGCCTTACACCTGGATCTAGTTCCTTTTCTAATTTTGTTTAGAGTACCTACATCTTGCAATTTAGATAGATGACAGGCCTTGTAGCGCCTTCACGAACCGGAACACTTTCCGGCCAGTTACTATTTTGCGTTGATCCCGGTAGCCTCCACTCCGGAGGCATCCAATGCGGGGGCGGGTCCATCAAAAAGCCCACCTTAAACCCGCATCAGATATAACGGCGCCGCAAGGCGCCGCGCCGGTACAAAAAAATGACGAGGGAGAGGCTAACTGCCCAAACCCGAGCCTCCAGTGCTAACCCTAAGTTGGAGGACGGGATCTTAGAGACCACTGGGGCACCCAAACGCCCCAGACAGGAGTCAAACACTCCAAGCCCCTCCCATCAGGTGACAGGGAAAAGATCAAAAGTCTACGACCAAGGTTCTTACCAGGCCACCAAAGGACTCCTTAGGCTAGCCCTTATAATAAGGGGCTACCCTGACTAAAAACGTAAAGCCGGTGACATAATCACCATCCGGAAAACGATTAAGTTGGCCATCATGGAAAATCCTGATGGCACTAAAACACCATCCTTTACCGACAGCTGGGAGAGGGACGGTGCATTCGTCCTCTCGTGTGCAGACGAGTAGACGGGGAACTGGCTTAGAAGCCTTTCGATGAGCCGGTCGATGAGCTGCCCAAACGCCATCGAGTGGTGGTCCACGTGGAGGACCCCGACCTCACTGCCGAGAAAGTACTTAAATTCCTCGGAAAGCAAAATCCAGGTCTGACGACCGACGAGTGGGTCGTCGCTAGGGGGAGCACGAAGAAAGATGCCACGAGCGTCCACTTCGCCTGCCTAGTGAGCGATTCCTCATTGGTCGCCCTCAGGGCCTGCAATTTCCGACTCTTCTGTGGGCTAGAACGGGCAATCGTAAGGCTGCTCAATAACAAGCCCAGGTAGGAGTCGGACGCAGCGGAGGGAACGGGAGGAGGGGCATCAAAATGAACCACCCAAAAGTCCCCATAATCAAGATCAACTTGCACCATAGCAAAAGCGCCTCGGCGATATTAACCAGGAACATGGCTGCGGCGCAGACAAGTATAGCACTAATCCAAGAACCTTGGCTCGTAAAAGATGCTATAAGTGGATTAGGAGGTTGCGGAACCATTTATAAGGCCCAACCGACTCGGAAACTCAGGACCTGCATGGTCACAACGGGCGCCACTTTTCTGCCCCAACTCAGCGGCGATGACCTAACGAAAGTATTAACAAAAATCAACTTGGCAGGAGACAGGACGGTGAATCTACTCGTTGGGTCAGCTTACATGCCTTATGACGTCACTGACCTGCTGCTGCAAGAAAAAATAAAAAACCTTGTGAGTTATGCGAAACAACGCGGGCTGAAACTCCTCCTGGGTTGCGATGCAAACTCCCATTACGTGTGTTGGGGTAGCTCCAACTGCTCCAAGCTGCAAGACTTTATCTTAGGCAATGAACTTACCATCCTCAACAGAAGAACAGAACCTACCTTCCTGGACTCAAGAAGACAGGAAGTATTGGACATCACGATCTGCACAAAAGAAGTGGTCGTCCTGGTCGAATACTGGAGGGTCTCAGATGAACCCTCAGACTCGGACCATAGGCAGATGCTTTTAACGCTTCGGCACTCCTTGGAAATTCAGTGGGCTCGCAACCCTAGAAATATCAACTGGGAAGGGTTCGATAGGGACCTGCCTTTCATGCTCACATTCCGAATCGATTCCACGTCAAAGAACAACTAGAAACGGCAGCCCAATCACTGTCAAATGCCGTTATAGACGCCTACGAGCAGAATTGCCCTTTGAAAAAAAAACTATCAAAAAAGGTGCCATGGTGGAACCCAGAGCTGGCCAAGCTCAGGCTAAGGCTAAGAAGGTTTTTTAACGGGGCAAGGAAATACAAAAATACCTCGCAACACCTTTGGGAGGAACGCAAAAACGCCCGAAACGAATACAGCAAGGCTATTTTTAAAGCCAAACGAAGAAGCTCGAAGGACTTTTGTGAGAGCGTGGAAACGGCTTTCGAAGCTTCCAGGCTCAACAAGATCCTCAGCTCTAACAACCGACCCCAGCTGGGATGCCTTGAAAGACAAAAAGGAAACCTTGATGCTCTTAATGAAAACACACTTTCCGGGTTTCCAGGAATTCTTACACCCAATTGCCGCAGGGGAGAACTCCAAGAGGCTCCACAAGCCCAGGGAGTGGGCCCTTGCAGCTAAGATAGTTATCAAAAAGCAGTAGTGGGCCGTGAACACTTTCGAACCCTACAAATCACCTTGACCGGAAGGAATATAACCAGTCAAACTTCAAAAAGGGCTAAGCCAGCTGCTGTGACCTCTAACAAAGGTACTCAGAGCGAGCATAGCACTCAGACAAGTCCCTCATGCCTGGAGCAGTGCAAGTCACTTTCATCCCAAAGGCAGGCAGGAACGGAGACATCTTTGCCAAAGATTACAGACACATCAGCCTCACCTCCTTTCTCCTTAAATCACTGGACTCCCCGTGCTCAAAAACACACATCTAGATATTTTGGATGCGTTCCTATGTCAAAGGGGGGCTTTACATATTGGCGCCGTATTGGCGGTCATTTTGGATATCTCACTATCGGTCGGTATTTCGCTTGGGCAATCGGTAGTTTCAGATTCAGCAGGGTCGAAATAGGGAGAAAATACCTGTTGCCCAAAAGTTACATGGTTTGCTTCTAAAAGTAAAAAGGAGAGCTCTTTTTCGATAGTTTGACTAGACTATAATGGATACTTCACCCATCTGCACCCGGCCACAGTATGCGCGCCTATACAACATTTCACGGCTATCGCCGTTGTGTCTGTTTGCGTGACTCTTGTTTGTGTAGTTTGAAAACCGATCCGCTACAGCGGTGTGTAACGCCACTAGATTTTAAAACGAGGTATTATTAATGCTAAAAGAACGGGTCATACGAATATAAACTGCAGTAGCCGTATCATATATTCAATGGCCCTACTGCAGTAGCCAGTAGGTCCATTGAATATAAACTGCAGTAGCCGCAGTGGCATTTATGAACGCCAAAAAAATCACGGCTATGACAGTGCTACCATAATTCCGAGCCTCACAAATCACGGATATTGCCCCATCCACACATTGGTCAATGTTAGTAAATATTGTTAAGGTGGAAGCGAGTCGGCACCACTGTGACGTGCGGCTGGCCGCATCGCCTTGTCTCTCTTGTCGCCTTGTCATGATTAAAGGGGCGAACACACTATCGGACGCGCCGTTAGCTGCGGCTTGGGCGCAATCTGTGTAAAGAATTTCTATTGAGCCGTGCACATTATCGGAAGTCAGTCGCGGACGCGACCTCGAGGCTTCGGACGTCCGATAGAGATCTGGCAAGCCACGTCCCAAACGACTGTGCATACTGTCCATAAGCCGCGGCAGCGGGTGCGTCCGATAGTGTGTTCGCCCCTTAAAGGGGCAAACACATTATCGGACGCGTCCGTAAGCCGCGGCTTACGAACGTACGCACAGGCGTCTACGACTGACGTCCGATAATGTGCACGGCTCAATAGATACCTATTCAATCGCGCCCATAAGCCGCGGCTAACGGACGCATCCGATAATGTGCTTGCCCCTTAAGCCGGGGCGCGCACTTGCGGCTCCCTAATAAGTCTGTGCTTGCGGCGTGGAATCGGCGGCCAACGGATCCATCACTGATCATATAAATAATCCTATGAAATGTATGGAATCGCCGTCAACCGCGCGCACTAGGCCGCGCGGACAAAGTGCGCTCGCCGGGCGGCGATTCCATACATTTCGTAGTACCAGTGGTAGTACCCAAAGATAATTTAATATTGGTAGTACCTCGTTGGCCGCCGCGGCCACTGATCATCATTATAAAATTATCTTTGCTGATCATATTGCCACTGATCATACGCCGCGGCCGCCGAGCCGCCGAGGCCAGCAAGTGTGCGCCACTGATCGTGTGCGCCCCGGCCCCCGGCTACGCTGGTCAACATGTGGGGGGGGGGGGGGCATATGAACATACCGCGCCGGAAACGGTTATTAAACATTTGTAGGAAAACATACAAATAAAAATATTGTCATAAAATGGTCTAGGTATATAAAGAGATCTTTCCATTGGGATATGGCAGATTTACTACCATTGGAAAGTGGGCTCAAAATGCCCATTTTCTTTTCGTCCATAAAATTGAATTTCAAATTACCTACCGCCATCCCTTACAATTTTGGTCAACTATTCAATTAAAAATCGTTCAGTAGTTCCCCTAGCAGTCCACAGATGGCACCTCTCAGCGCGATTTAACCCAAAAAAACTAAATTTGAATTTGGAAGAAGAAGAACGTTCTGCTGTCACTTTGGCATTTTGGCCAACTGTTTTTGTTTGGTTTGAATGTATTGCTGATCGAGAATGTGTTTTGTTTTCGTGTTTTATAAATAAAAATGTATATTTCGAATAAGACTGCTTCTGCGGAAACGGCGCAGAAGATATTGAACGAGCTGAAAAAGCGCAACGTTCGGCATACGGCGAAGAAAAGTGTCAATAAAAATGATGTGAGTGAGGTTTTCTTGGAAAGTCTGGATTCTGGGCTAGGCCGACGTTCCCGCAATAGTTTTATTTGAAAAAAAATATTTTTGAAAATATTTCATACCGTAGCGTACGGACAGAACTACTTCTCTGAAGTTCTCTGTACGTCCTAGGTGGATCGTTTTTTTAAAATTCAGAATTTCGAAACCTCCCTATACGGTGTCGGTATTATTGCAGTATAGAAACCTCTTCTAGATTGTTGATTTTTTTAACGTCACTAGACTATATTCACCACGCTGCAATAATCTTTTATCGGTCCCAATAAGTAAGCGAGATATAGGCATTAAAAGAAGCGCCAAACCCATACATTTAGGTAGGTTGTTAGTTTTTTTTTAAAATAATACATAAACACCTTTTTGGCTGTAGGTTAGATTATTTTTTTTTAAAAACAACCTTAAAAACTGAGTTAAAAAAAACATTTTTTTTTGTATGTAAACTTGGTTTTGATATTTTACGCACCCGAAGCTTTTTTATTTCACATTTAGCATTAGAATGATCGAATCTAGTAGTTTTCCTTTATTTTTTCGATTTTTGAGAAAGGTTCCTATACTGCAATAATTCCAAAAGTTCTATGGTAGGTATACATACAGATCAAGAGAAAAATATAATTAAAAAAATAGTTTTGGTTAAGAACTGCCGCAAGGGGGATGAACTTTAGGTGTTCGAGCCTTTTTATGGTAAAAAGTCGATTCGGTCTCGAAGCAGTATAAATTCCCTGAAAGTCTCGGATGCACAGCCCTCCGTTCAGATGTAACTCTTTATCTCGGAAGATGGCCCTTATCATAGAATTAACTGTTCCATGGGAATCAATTATCCCAAAAGACCATGAGTATATCTCGCAAATGCCGTCACCCGGAACGGCTTCACTGTTCACCTTAACTTGGTTTAAGTTGGCGCTCGTGGCCTGCCAGCCAAATCTCTGTTTCACCTCTTTAAAGATCTTGGTCTTTCCAGGAAAATAATTAACACCTTGCTAGAAAAAATATCCAAAACCGCAATTTCCGCATCTCAAATTCTATGGCTTCGAAGGGGGAGTGAATGGGTGGTAAGGTGAACGCTCACATGTTGCCAGACAGCTGTCCTAATCTTACCACAGCCGGTCGTTAGTCCGGAATTCACCGCTCACCCCCCAGAAATGTAATAATAGTATTATTATGGGCCCGACTCCGGTCGGTGAATTCCATGGCAGCTCCATATATATTTTATTGTGACTAATTACACGACAACCTAATTTTACTGTTTTGTCAATTATTAATTTAAATAACACCCCCCCCCCTTAAGCTGCTTGCCTGTTAAATATAATGATAAAAATAATAATAGACTTAACCTTTTGGAAGCCAGCCTTCGCGTGCAAAAATGGTGCCACACCTTTTTTTGTTGATTTTGTATAGAAATACTAACAATATCGATTTTTTATGAATTCTCTCATGTTACCTAATAATTAATCTTGTTAGTCATATATTTTATATATTTATCTAATATATATATTTATCTAATATATATATTTATCTAATATATATAGAGGTCAGCCGAAACGGTTGCATGCGGATTGTTCAACCACCGCAAAAGTCCTATCAGCCTTTTTATTTTTTTTAAAATTAATTAATTTATTTATTTAACAAATCAACATTATAGTATACACCAATTTGTTGATATGTAATATACATTAATATAAAAGGCATTAAATATGCAGGCAGAAGCAGTAACAATTGTAAGAGTAACAGAATTTAAAAAAATGTAAAAAGAAACGATCTTATTCTAGCATAACCAGGCAGTGCAATGCCCATACCTTGAAGAGATTTGGCTCGCTGTAAAAATATCCAGGTCTGACGCTGTCGAACATAGCGCATTTATGTGTCGCAAGGCACGCGTAAGAAGACTCCATCGACCTAAGTTGGTTCGCGAGGACGGCTCTGACCGGCCGAGCTCGAATATAGTTATCCGGAACAAAGAGACAAACCTTCGCTAGCATGCTAGGATTATCAACTTTGCCCTGGACCAGCTTAGAAACGTAGGCCATGGGGAGCATATCTCTATGCAATTCAACCCCTAGAGCCCCAATTGGCCGATATCGGCCACAACACGATTCAGCGTGACGACCCCGGTGTAATTTAATTTTAATTTAATTTGTTTCATTTTATTATGTTTTATTATATTAATATGTTTTATTTTAATTATGGGTACAGTGGTTTGGCAGTAATTAAAAGGCCGTGTACGAAATCGATGTGGGCCGTGATACCTCTATAATCAATGGTATAATATAACTATACGTAGGTAGGATTTTCGGAGCCAAAGAGATACGTCCACTCTTTGAAAGCGCTCGGCGGGGACTAGCTGACTTGATGCGTGAATCGTATCATAGGCGAGTATCATAAGGCGAAAATTAGATTGTTTTAAAAGACTTTATTGCCAATTTTAATTAATATTTTGCATTTTTTTTTTGAGGAAATGGATTGATATTGATCTAAAGTTTATTTCTGTTGTTTTTATTTTATGAACGAGAGTTCTAAAAGGCCAAAATCAAAAGCATTTCTTCGCCCATTTTCTATAAAAATTGACAAAGTTAAATATTTTTTTTATCAACAATTTTATATGAAAGTAGTAAAAAGTGATTCACTTATTATATAGAGGACTTTCACAAAAATACATTGCATTTTTTTTATACCGTTTAGATGTCAAAACGATCCGTAAATATGTTATATTCTAAACCTCTTACAGCAATTAATCAAAATTCTATAATAATTTTCAAAAAAGTAGCTCACTCATTAGACAATAATATAAATGATCTTTTATGTTGTGCAATAAAATTTATAGAAATACAGTATTTTAACCTTAAATTCACGTCTGCAAAATTACGTAAATTCACGAAATGCACAAAGCCTGACCCAGTTTGACAGGAAGTGGGGCTACCGTTTTAAAACAGACGGCCAATACACCTCGTCGTGCCTCGCTTTTGCTGACGACCTAACTTTCATCACCAGAAGCCCCAAGCAGCTTTCTCTGCTATTACAGAAAGTGGAGCTTTTCTGCGACTGGTCAGGCTGTATAAAAGTGAAGCCCTCCAAATGTTTTTGCCTTGGACTCGCCCGCATGGGCACAAAATTTACATCCTATGACCCCAAATTGGTCTATAAGGGCTCTAATATCTCCCTTATAGACCCAAACAATCATAATTCCTCGGCAGAAAAATCACCCATCAGGGAAAAGACGTCTCGGGCGATCATGTTATAGAGCATTTCAAAAGTTGCTTGGCGAAAATAGATGCCTTGCTAATTTCTGGCCCTCGTAAGGCCTGGATCTATGACAATTATCTAACGTCACATTTGTCATGGCCCTTTCTTATTTACGATTTTACCAAAACCCAACTGTCCCGTCTAGATGCACTGGTGACAGCTAGTTTAAAATCCTGGCTGTTCTTAGCCAAACCAGCTGACCCCTCGACTCTCTTCAGGTCCAAACAAAATTTTGGGCTAGCGCTTAAACTGCCCTCTCTGCTCTACGCCAACTCCAGAATAACCAAAAATTCGATTCTGTGCAATTCCAAAGATCCGGCAATATCGAAGCACGTATTATTGGCCGTAGTGATTCAAATGAACTACAAGCCCGCGTAGACTTCCACAAAAAGTTCCTTACTGGAATCAGCCAGAATGGCACTGGTCTGGGGTATGGCAGTACAACCACGAGCGACGTGGACTTGAAGAAGTCTCTTTTGCGGGGAGATTACGACAGCAAGAGTATGGCTCATGCTATTGGCCTTCAATGCCAGAATGATTGGACAACAATTGGGGACTTTTGCATTCCGCCTCCAATGCACTGGAAGGTAATGCTCTATGACTGGACGCCAGAGATGCTGAAATTTTATTTGAATGCCTTTCAGCATACACTTCCAGACCCCAGTAACCTCGCTCGTTGGAGCTTTGCCGAGGATAGTTCTTGTCCCCTCTGTAGCAATACCCCTTGCACAGCTAGACACATTCTAGCTGGCTGCAAGGTGGCCTTAGATCAAGGACGGTACACTTACCGCCATGACAAAGTTCTCGCTGTTATTCGCGAGGTAATTAGTCTCTCAGTGGCTCGTGCCAACAAGGGTTTGACAGTATCCTCCAAACCCCCAATACAGTTTGTGCGGGATGGCTCTAAAGGCAAAAAACATTTAACTACAAAACCTTTCTCAATAATCGAGAAAGCTACAGATTGGATTCTGGAGGTTGATTCGGTCTCTAAGCAGTATAAATTCCCTGAAAGTCTCGGATGCACAGCACTCCGTCCAGATATAACTCTTTACTCTCTATCTCGGAAGGTGGCTCTTATTGTAGAATTAACTGTTCCATGGGAATCAAATATCCCAAAAGACCACGAGTACAAATTAAATAAATACCATGATCTTGCAAATGCCGTAACCCGGAACGGCTTCACTGTTCACCTTCACGCGGTGGAAGTTGGCGCTCGTGGCCTGCCAGCTAAATCTCTATTTCACCTCTTTAAAGATCTTGGCCTTTCCAGAAAAATAATCAACTCTTTCTTAGAAAAATTATCTAAAACTGCGATTTGCGCATCTCAAATTCTATGGCTTCGAAGGGGGAGTGAATGGGTGGTAAGGTGAACGCTCACATGTGGCAAGACAGCTGTCCTAAACCTACCACAGCCGGTTCGTAAGTCCGGAATCCACTGCTCACCCCCCAGAAGTGTAAAAAAAAATTAGTATTATGATGGGCCCGACTCCGGTCGGTGAATTCCATGGCAGCTCCGTTTGTATTTATTTATTCGTGTAAGGCCTCTTAATGTTTTGGTGAAACAGTGTCATAATTCAATTTTTTTACTAATTTTTACTAAAATTTTTTGGGACATCAACTTGTCAATCAGCTGAGGGGCCGAGGCCTGAAGGGTTAAGGAAATTATAGACCACCATGACTAGTAAAAAAAAATGATGCCCCAGTGGTTAAATTTTAATTTTTAAACTTTAAAAAAAAACATTGAAATGTTAACTTGCGGTTAACTTTTTTAGCAATCTTGTAATAGTGGTGGAAACACTATCAGCTGCCGCCCTCGGATAAACACTGATACGATGGAAAAATGCCTTTTTGGTTTGAATTTTATATAATTTCACAGGTTTTATCAAAATCGGGCGATGCGAACTCGAAGCAAAGCAACCACGTATTTGGTGTGGCGCTGGATGCGCTCCGTTCCAGTCTGCTGGAGTGCTGCGAAGGCCATTTCTACATTCCCTCAATAGTGGCTGATCTCATAGTGGCGCTCAAACCGTTCGTAACTGTGGAAGGGCTCTTCAGGAAAGTTGGTTCCATGCAGAGACAAAAAGATATTAAGGTAAGATTCGATTCGACAGACTTCGATTTTTTACAGGAATGACATGGGAGAAGGGATTGAAGATTCAAAAATTAAAAAAATCTAAATGTTCTTTATTCATATAGACACAATTAAATATTATTTTTAATTTATGTTCTTATGATGCGTCCAAGCCTTACTCCAAAGCCGTTTTGTCATTTACATAATCAGATATTGTATAGTATGCTTTTTTATACAATTTTGCTTTGATGGTAGAGATAGTTCTCTAATAGTATGAGGAAGTTTGTTATAGAAGCGTATACATTGTCCCAAAAAAGAATTGCTTATTTTGTGGTGACGAGTGGCAAGTACAAC